>JAUPMG010037290.1:0-14410 GCA_031762675.1 Pachysandra terminalis | reverse complement strand
CTCTCTCTCTCTCTCTCTCTCTCTCTCTCTCTCTCTCTCTCTCTCTCTCTCTCTCTCTCTCTCTCTCTCTCTCTCCCTTTTCCATTTTCTTTTTCTTTGTTCTTTTTTGAAATCAGGATAGTAATTAGGTTTCTAGTTGTGTTTTTCTTTCTTTTTTTCCTTTTTTTGATCCTTATTTAGTTTTCATTGCCTTTTTTTATCAGTATCCAGCGTATCGAGATAGTATTGAGGCAGTATCGAGACTGTATTGACCGTATTGACAGCGTATCGCGCGATACGCTCGATAAATTGAGTGTATCGCGCGATACGCTACTTTTTTTGGTGTTTCGTTTCGAGAAGTGGTGTATCGTATCGACACTGTTGATACACGATACGTATCGCCCGTATTGGGCAATACGATACGATATTTTGAACCATGTTAACGCATGGGCAAAGAGAATGATGTTGTCCACAAGAAATTCGTTAGCAGTGTCTTCCAATTTTCAGTCCTTTCAAATGGCTGTTATCCTGTGCATTTTGGATTTTTCGGAGAGAGCTTCCATACATATAATAAATAAAAGGGGTGACAATGGATCACCCTGTCTAATATCCCTAGGTGGACAAAAGCAATCATACAGAGAACCGTTAAGGAGGAAGGAAAATGATGTTGTATGTGCATAGAACATTAATCTATCAACAAAGAGTGGTGGGGCGCCAAACTGAATCAAGACCTCTTTAAGAAAATTCCATCCAATCCTATTATAGGCTCTCTACTCATGGCAATCTTCAAAGCCATTAGTCCTCCTTTCCCCTTTCTTTTTTTTGTTGATTGTGTGGAATGATTCATGGGCAATTACGATATTATCATGGATGGATCTTTGTGCAACAAAGGAATTTTGGAAAGAGCTAAAAACTTTGGAAAAACGGTCTTAAGGCGATTGGCAAGGATCTTTGCTATGACCTTGTGCGCAACATTACAAAGGCTGATTGGACGAAAGTCACTTAGGTTCCTGGGTAGTGCAATTTTTGGGATGAGGACAATGTGAGAATGGTTTAAGGATTTGGTAAAGGTCACCATGTGATAAAATTATCAACCATATCCAAGATATCAGATTGAATAAAATCCCAAAATTTATGGAAGAAGATACCTGTAAACCCATTGGGTCCTGGAGCCTTCCAATGCCCAATCTGCATAGTGGCAAGTTTGACTTCCTCAGGAGTGGTATGGGCACAAAGGAAACTTGTATCATCCATAGATATCATGCTTCAAATATCCGAAAGATAAGACTATGGATCCTGTGGTAGGTGGAAGAAAATAACCTCTTATAGGTTTACATTATGTGTTCTCCAATAGATGATCGATCCTCCAAAAGACAACCATCATCCGTAGTGACTTGAAAAAATTTGTTTCTCCTTCTTCGTACAATAGTTGTCATGTGAAAAAATCTTGTGTTCTGATCCCCTTCTCCAATCCAATTAGACGTGCTTTTTGTGCCCAGAAGATTGCTTGTTGCTTTAACCTATCATGTAAGTCCTCCCTGCACAGGTTCTCCCTCCAAAAAAGAGCTTGTGAGTCTTTGTTGGTTCTAGCTTCTTGCACCACTCAAGTTGTGATCTCACCAATATAATTGCTTATTGCAGGTTCCCCACTTTGTCTCTATTCCATGTCTGTAGCTTACGTTTAGTGGTTCTCAATTTTGATGCAAGTTTGAAAGATGCTAATCCATGGGTATCCTCCTGGCAAGCCTGATTAATTCTCTGTGAACATTCCCGTCTTTCCAGCCAAAAACTTTGAAAACGATAAGGGTGTGGCATCCGGGATTCTTCCTTATTCGTGTTCAAGATTAAAGGGTAGTGATCTGATTACGTCCAAACACCATGATGAAGACAAGCCTCCAGGAATAGTTGTTGCCATTCCAAATTAGAAAGTGCTCTATCGAGATGTTCCAAGATGCAATCTCGACCTTCACGTTCATTATTCCAAGTATATTTGTGTCCCATGAATCCGAGGTCCAACAATTGTTGGTTGAAGATGAAGCTAGAGAAAGACCAGTGTTTGTTGAGATTGAAATCTGCTTCACCTTTTTTTCTCTTGAAAGATGTGCATTCCAATCACCACATAATAACCAAGGGTCATCAATGGATGCTGACATGGATTCCAAAATATGGAGTTGTTCTATGCGATGTCTCGCATAAGGATTGATGTAAACCGTTGTTAAAAGACAAGATCTGTTGTCCATGATTATCTTCATATGAATATGCCAATCAACTATTTCCAAAATATTTATGTCAAGCTCATCTATCCAAATTAGCCATAAACCGCCAGCACGACCTGTTGAGGGGAATGTCACTGAATTTGCGTAGGGTAGTTAGGTTATCAGGGTTTTGGATTTTTCTGGGGAAGCCATGGTTTCGCATAAGAAAACAAGGTCGGGTATCTCCGTGCTGATTAGTTTCTGTAGAGCTCTGATTGTTGAGGCAAGACCCACTCCTCGACAATTCCAAACAACGCCAATCTTAGCGATTGTGATGGCTGTTTGTGGCCAGCCATCTAGGCCTCAGAGGTGGAGTCTGCTTGCTGTAGAGGATTAAAGATGGATTTCTTGCTGTTCTTTCTCGGCTGCTTTCATTTCAGATCTCTCTCAAAGATTGATCGAAATTCCACCGAGTCATCAAAAACAATGAGGGAATGCTTCTCCGTTTGACCAAGGGAGCCTACACCATCTCAAACCAGGGCCTTCGTGTTAGGTTTTTTTCAGAATGGTGGGTTGGAATGGGTAAGCAAGGGCTCTGGGAGGTATGCATGGTTATGATCGATTGGGTGGAAGTGGGTTGAGGTTAACCGGTTGGGTTAGGTTCACTTCCTGATCATGTGTTGGCTTTAGTGAGGAAGAATTGGGTTATGTATATAGTTGGTAGGCCCTGTTATGGGTTGTTTTATGCGGATGGGCTGAGCTAGGCTTTGGAAAGCGATGAGGATTAAAGGCTCCGGTGGATGTCTAAAGGTTGTGGGTTCAAGGGTGAGGGTCCAGCTAGGTTAGATTCCCCAGTTGGATTGGGTGATGGATTAGAGTTCTGCATCATCTGAAGAATATCAGACCATCCTTGATCGGGACAGATATCTGCGCCTGAAGTACAAATTTGGATGTTTTGTCTTTCCTAAGAATACTAATGATAAAAATTTGAAAACTGAAATTTTAATGTTCAAGTTCCTTGATTCCATCCTTTACAATTCTCCCAAAAAAAAGAAGCAGCAGCAGGAACATTCAAAGTATGTCCACTAATCAATAGTGCGAACACAGAAACATTAATGAAGGTAAAGAACTCACCTGCAGAAGCTCAAGAGACAAAATTCTTGTCTTGGTCGTAAATTCATCATTCTCTTCCTTCATTCCCATCTGCAAAATTTACATTTTTAAGGAATTGAACTAAAGAAGCTCAAAGGTTAACAATACACAGACTACCAACAACGGTGTGAACATAATACAAGATAACTAACCTTACAAAGTGTGCAAAATAACAACAATGCATCACGTTGCCCTACGCTCATGCTCTCAAGATCAATGCCGCTGACAAAATAAACAAGTCTTAAGTATCCATATAATAAATTGTTTTCACCCAAAATTCTGGGCTTTGTAGCTGCCTTAAAAAAATGCTCCACAAACCTTTATAAAACTAAAATAATTGCAAGAAATGTTTCTACAATAAGCTGATATTTTACTGTTTCAAAAATGTCATGCTAATAGAATACGATTTTATTTCAAAGATTCAGTAATAAATGCCAAAATTTAAAAAAAAAATAAAAATAGTCCTCCAAATTCTTGACCAGAAAGCCGAACAGTGTTTTGAATGTCATGGCATGTTATTTTTGGTGTGGGCGGCACGACATACAGCAGAAGTCGCTTTAGCAATTTTTCTGCAATGTCGCCCAAATTTGCCAATATGACGTGGCAATTTGCAACATGTCAGCGACGTATGGCGAGACATAGTAAAACAGTGGAAGAAAAGGTCAAAAAATGGGTGAAGAATTTTTTTTTAATGAAACTATGTGAATGTCAAATTTAGAACTAAATACATTTAAACAGACAAAATATAAAATAAAAAAGCATTTATAATGAATGCAATATATTTGGAGAGGTACAATTACATACCAAAATGTGAAAAAATGGAGAAATCAACCATAATGATATTCTAAATAAGACAAGCATATCTAAATACACTAAACACAATAAAATTTCCCAACTAAAAATCTTCATGAACCATCTGATGACACCTGCATAAACAACCTACCTCCACCACCTCCTCTTTCTTCGTACTGTAGTGACCACTCCAGATTCTTCAAATCTCCTAGCCATAGGAGATGAAAAATTCCTAGACCCGTCCTTTGATATTCTTAATCTCCTAACAGCATCTACAATGCTAACTACCCTACCAGTAGAGTCTATGGTTTCAATGCAAAAGAGAGTGGCAATATCTTCCACCCCACCCATTCATCTTTGATTTTCTAGATTTGCCTTGAACATTTTCCTCCTAACTCCAGACAAGTTGGTTCCTCCAACATTTGCAAAGGGAAACTGACACACATAACACCAAAACTCAACTCATTCTCTAGGAACAAGGTTGAACGTCCAAGTCACAACCCAACTCCAAGATACACATCCTCTCTCTCCGTGGTGAAGCTGAGCATGGTGTGAAACTCCTCTCTCTCCATCGGTCGATGACTTGCAAAATAGTGTTCAATTCCACCAGTCCATATCTTCTGACTCTTGCTGATCTTACAAGGCAGTTTTCTTTTAAGGAAATTAAGGGCTGCCTGTTTAATCTCTAAGGATAACAAAGCTCCTGGCCTTGATGGGTTTACCCCTCTGTTCTTCAAAGCCACATGGGACTTCACTGGCCTTGATTTCTAAAATGCCATTAGTGAATTTTTCAGAAATGGTGAGTTACTCAAAGAAATTAACAACACTGACATCACATTGGTGCCTAAGAGTCCCAACCCTACAAATGTTAAGGAATTTAGAACCATTCCTTGCTGCTCAGTCATAGACAAGTGCATATACAAGCTGATTGCTAGCAGGCTCAAGGATGCCATCAGCCATCTAATTGGCCAAAACCAGTCAGCCTTTATCCCTGGCAAACTCATCTTTGATAACATACAGCTCACTCATGAGTTGCTTCATGACTATCACCTCAACAAGGGAACCCCCAGATGTGCTTTCAAGATCAACCATAGAAAGGCCTATGACAATGTCGACTGGAAGCTTATTTATTTTATATTACACTCTTGGCATTTCCCTAATGTCTTTAGAAATTGGATCATGGAACTGGTTTCATCCCCTTCCTACTCAATCTCTTTGAATGGCTGTCTTAAGGGGATTTTTAAAGGTGGTAGAGGTGTTAGGCAGGGTGACCCCCTGTCCCCCTATCAATTCACAATGGTAATGGAAGTATTAGCTTGCAAAATCAGATATCAAACCAGCTGCTCTGAATTTCAATATCATCCAAAATGTAAGGATCCTACTATAACTTACCTATGTTTTGCAGATGACCTATTTATGTTTTCTCAAATCCTTATTGAGATGTTTTGAGATGGTTTCAGGGCTTAAAATCAATATGGAGAAATCTAGCATTTCTGGATTCCATGTTGAGCCG
This sequence comes from Pachysandra terminalis, assembly GCA_031762675.1. NCBI lineage: Eukaryota > Viridiplantae > Streptophyta > Magnoliopsida > Buxales > Buxaceae > Pachysandra > Pachysandra terminalis. Next base: position 8,779 of record JAUPMG010037290.1, on the reverse strand, counting down.
GGAAGATTAGAACAATTTGGGGAAGTCTTGGGGTGTCGGGTAGTGGCCTTACTCATTAGGTACCTTGGTCTTCCCTTGGGTGATAGTGCTAGAACCTTTTCTTTTTGGTCTCGTGTAATTGAAAAATGAAGAAGCAACTAACTACTTGGAAACGGAATTACCTATCTCTGGGGGGTAGGGTTACCTTGATTCAATCATCTCTAGTCAATCTACCTATTTACTTTCTATCCCTTTATCGGGCCCCCATTAGTTTAATCAGGGAAGTCGAGAAAATTCAAAGGGACTTATTGTGGGAAGGAGGAAGCTGTTGGAAGGATCATCAAGTGAAATAGAAAATGGTTTGTAAGAATAAGGAGTCGGGGGTCTTAATCAAGGAAATACTTGGGATCGGAATTCAGCTTTACTTGGTAAATGGTTGTGGCGTTTTAGCATGGACAACAACACATTATGGTACAAGGTGATTGTAAGTATGGGACATGACATGTGATAATGGATGGGAAGTTCGCCAAACAGCAAGGATTTATAATCGGAGCTCATGGAAGGCCGTCAATGCATTGGCCCCTTCTTTGTATTCACTTTTGCGGCTCGGGGTCGGTAATTGTTATTGGGTTCGTTTTTTGCATGATCTTTGGTGGGACAATTCCAATTTCAAGAATCATTTTCATAGACAGTTTTGGTGGTTTTGCATAGAGACACGATTGTCTTGGATATTTGTCCTTCAGCATTTCTCTATTGACCCCCATGTCCCAGATGTTAGAGTATGACCCTTGGATGCTAGTGGTCTTTTCTCTACAAAATCATATTTTTGATTCCTTTGTAGAGATGGAAACCAAGACCCAGCCTGTTTTCTCTCATCTAGGCTTTGGAAGCACAAGGTTCCTCCAAGAGTTAGATTGTTCGTGTGGACCTCAATGCTCTATAAAATCAATACCTGTGAAATACTTCAAAATAGGAGGGGTCATCTAGCCATCTCCCCTCAAATTTGTTTCACATGCAGGAGAAGTAGGAGGAATCTGTAGACGATCTCTTCATTGTGATTTTGCTAGGACAGTTTGGATGTATTTTTTTCAGATTATTGGTGCGGATTGGGTGATGCCGGAGAGACTACTAACACTAATGGCTCAATGGAGATTTAGAGGGGTGGGAAAGAAAGGGGAGATATTTTTTGAGTACCTTTTCTTTACCATCTTATGGGCAGTTTGGGGAGAACGGAACATACGGATTTTTGAGGATTCGGAGAGGGGTTTCCCATCAATAATTGATTCCATTTTGGGGACTGTAGTTTCATGGGTTGCAGTCAAGAAAGAGTTCAGCAGTTTCTCAATTGATATGATTATCAGGGGCTGAAGGGTCATAATACACGCATCGCCAGTTCTTTTACACAAGTCTGGGTTTGGACCACTCTGGCACATGGAGCTATTAAGCTAACTTTGATGGTTCATCTATGCATAATCCAGGGAACTCTAGGATTGGAGGGGTTTTACGGGATTCAGATGGGGTAATCATACATACATATTCGGGTCCTCTTGGTCTGGGTGACTCTACCAGAGCAAAGCCTTGGGCTCTGATTGCAAGTCTAAGGGAGGAGGCTAGTAAGATGAACATCAAGACGTTAGAGGTGGAGGGGGACTCGTTCTCTGTGATATCCTGGACATAGTGTAAAGGATAGGACTGAGACGATCCCCGAGTTGAAACCGATCCCAAACTAATGCGAAACGTAATGACTCGGTCCGATCCCGAGTTGACTCGGGCGATCCAACTCGGAATCGGCGAGTCGGATCATCCGAGTTGGGTTTTTTGAGAGAGAAAATGTATTGATTTCAGATCATCCGATCCTGAGTTGGATCCGAGATTAAACACTATGATCCTGGAAATCGGAGGCTGGTCACTATACTTGGCAATATGCCCATTTGGTTCATTTATCAAGGCATCTTACTCGGGGGAGGAGAATGTTTTTGGCCAAATTCCTAGGTCAGCAAACTCGGCAACTGATTCTTGGCCAGAAGAGTACTTAGGGATTCTTTTGTGGCGGGTATAAAAGTAGAGGACAGCTTGGAACTTTTAGGATGTTTGGGTATAGGACATGGAATGGCTGATTTCCATGTAGCGTGACCTTATCTGTATCAGTTGGCTTGTCTTGGTACTTTCGTTTTGCTTTGTTTCAGCTTATGATCACAATTCGTGATCATTGTACTTTCATGTTCTTGATGATTAATGAAATTGTTGTTAATTATCAAAAAAAAAAAACTAATCTGGTGTAGAACCACACCTTTAGGATAAATCGAATTAAGAGTAAAAATTCCAGCAACCAAGTCTTCTATAACCACTAGTTCTGATCCCAAAGCTTCTCCAGTCAATTTAATCCTTACAGATGCTTCTTCCTCCACAATTCACCTGACATGACTGGACTCCCTTGAGTTAAACCAGCTGATCGAACTCTCATTAAAGCACCCACCAACACAGATTCATGCTCCTTCAGACTAAGGAAGGAAACGGGGCGGATGCAGGGCAGGTTTTGAAAAACCCTAACCTGTCCCTAAAGGATCCCCCTAATACAAAACCCACTCCTAACCCTAATGGGCCAGAGCAAGATTGACCCGGTTATAAGAAATATTAAATTTGAGTTAAATTTTGAATTTGTTTAGATATATTTACTTATAAAATATATTTTACACACGAAATATATAAATATAAAATATAAGTGAATGGCAACGAGGTGGGTCAGGGGCGCGTTGAGTCCAACCCGAACCCGGCTTATGGGTTACCAAACCCTAACCATTAGGGGTGGGGCGGGGTTGGTTACCCATTTAACCCGCCCCATTGCCATCCCTACTTCAAACTAGGATGGCCCAAAAAGGCATTCCCCGAAGATGTAGGGGATGAGAGAGAAAAGGAAGAAAGAGAACCACATCCAGTCTCAAAACAAAAACCAGTAGCTTTAATTACATTTTCTTCCAAACTCGAACAGCAAGAACCACCCTCAAAAAGAACCGCCTCCAGAAAAATGATGGAAACCATCATCGATGGTTGTTCGAGCTCTTATAGGTTGCGCTCTTTCCCATTCTACATCGAAATCTGCTATAGGATACCCCTCTGTCTCCTCTAATATTCTTACTCTCTGCAATTTGGTCTCCTGAGCAGACTGGAGAATTGGTTGGGGTTCTCTATTTCAATCATTCTAGGCTAAATCCAAAAGAAAGCTTGGATTCTAAGAATTGGATTGAAGACAGTTAGGCCTCTCCATATCGACCTCATGGGCCCTTGATGGGCTGCCTTTGAGCATAGGCCTTCCTCGTGGCCCTAGAAACGAGAGCTTGATGGGTCATGTTAATAGATTAGGCTCTCTCTAGACCGGATTTTCACACTCAAACCTCTATCAAGCCCAAGACAAGACCCTGATGGCGGCCCCCGTTGGTGCTCCTGGCCCAGCCTAGCTGATGGGCCTCAAAATTCACCACTAAACCCGGTAACATCCCGCCCGACTTCGATCCTCTCCAAATTCAACAGAATACCCAACTAGTTCAAAAATTGAATCATGGACTCCTCCCCTATGATAGCCCACGATCATATGGATCATAATAAAAGATGTTTGAACTTCATCTACCTCCCAACCTCTCCGAACTTCATCACCTAAAAACTCATAGGTTAAGCATCACTCTCTAATAGTTTCACCAACACATTCGCCCACCAAATCGAGCATGAGAACGCCTCATTCCCTTCTAAACCCAATTCAGACTTGGTCATTGCTCTTCCCTAGGTTTTTGACAATAACTCGAATTCACGACAAGTCTTGCGCACTTTTCGATCTTTGGTGAACCTCTCAAAACCTCAACAAAAAATTCCCCACATCACATATTTAAAGGGACTCCAACAATTCTAGTCCAGATGCCATCACGAGCCTTTAAATCTTGGATAAAGCCAAATTTCGGTGACCATCGAGTTACCCTATCCATTTGATCACTATACTACCATTTTTATCTACTCGTAATGCGATCAGTTGCCTCCTCTGTAAATATAAAGAACAAGAATCTACTGACAAACACTTGTTCTAGTTGCAACCCATGATGGATTCCTCAACTGCCTCTCGCCCAAGCTTCTTCGTGATGGGCTCTTCGACTCTGCAACAGACAGGAAGGGCTGGGGACTTGCAAATATGAGGTGTTGGAAGAGTGGTCTACACCCTCGATATCCCATCCTCCATCGTCCAGCCACCTGAAAATACCATAGCCACCTATGCATCACTTTTCTACAACTACTAGACAACAGTGGACCTCATTGGAGACTTGCAAATATGAGGTGCAAGTTCTAGCACCCAAACTCCAGTAAAGAATATCGTATATCAGCCTCCAACCTAATAAAGAACTGCTCCTTGTACAATTCATTGCAAGCACTTGCCTCCGCCAACGAGACCAACACAGCAGACTCCCAAATCATATTATTCCTGCTCTATTCAATATAAATCTCCACTCTCGAAAGACCTCCGTAACGCGCAACAAAAGACATGATATTTCTGGCTATGTCGCATCCTACACAAAAACTCAAACACTAGTGGGGGTTGTAAACCACTCTTCCAACATCTTGTAAAATCTTCTCCATCCCCAGCCCTCCCTACCCTTTGGAATAAATAATTGAAAAAATTTTCCACCCTTCAAAAAAAAAAATTACTATAAGGAATCATCCATTCCCATTCTCATGTACCTCTGTTGTCATTACTTTTCTGCCAATAAGAATTTTCCTAAAGAACATTTTACCTCATCTCTTGATATTGCTTCCTTGTACAAATTAATCATCCATGAAATGCCTTGTATTCTTGTAATATAACACCATAGACTTTGATTTTCTTTTGATGTGCTTCATAATGCGAAAGAAGTTATGTTGCTTCAATTGTGCTTCGTCAACTTCATATAATTTGCTTGGATATGAAATATTAACCTTTTCATGACTGACTTCTCTATAGTGCTTCCTTTTTTGAGACCTTTCTCCCATTTGATTCCATACCGGTTGGCCATTGCATCCCCAACGGACTACCTTTGTAAGAGGACGTTGCGCCAGGACAAGGGTTGAGAATGATGCAGATGATAAGGTTGGGCTAACAAGGGTTGACATGGGGTTTTAGATGTAAGTAAATTTAATGTAGATCGGTAGGTTTAGCAAAGGCTGGGGCTGAGATTTGAGGATTAGGGTTATGCGATGGGGATTTTTGTGAGCGAATATGGTGTTTTCGGTTTAAATGAATGACTGAATAGTGCAAATGAGAAGAGGTGCAAAGTCTTTCCAGTAAGGAGTAGCTCTAAGGGCTTCTTGACAATTATGACTCTCTGCACAGAGGTTTTTAATATGCACTCCCTATGCTGGGAGCATGGGAGCTCCGAGCTCATCTCAAAAGCTCCAATGCAAGAAAACCATTTTCAACCATCCTTGCATCACCACTTGTGTTATTAAGAAGGCAAGCTATGTACTTTTACCACTCAGAGACGCATTCCTCTTTGTACCACTAATTGTTTAAGAATTTTTTTGAATGACACATGTTGAAGCAATCGTGGTATGCAGGAAAAATAATCTGTTGGTTAAGGTGACGGAATCAAGATTATACGGAAACGCTTGGATTTGGTTCTCGCCGGAAGAAATCGGTTGGCTTGGAAAATCGGTGACTGCCATTAGCAAACCTGGGATAAAGCCTTGTGTCTTGGGCTCCATGAGAAAGGGTAGTCAAGTGCTAATTGCGTAATTCAGGACAAACGGTAGAGGTGACTTTCTGAAGGTCTCCCCAATTGCTCATAACGTACATGGCCGATCATTGTTTTTTCCACCGTCGGAAGGAACCTGGACCTATATTGAGGCGGCAGGGAATCAGGTGTTGAAGGCTAGAACGGGACTAGCTAATAGCAGATCAAACTTTGAAGATCAGGCGCAAGTTGTATACTTGTATATGCAGGTGGTCCCCCAAAATTCCTATTTTCTCCATTGTCGGTAGGAAAACAGCAACTTTCTCTTGGTTTCTTTAGAGGTCTCTCAAACAAACTGGGATGGTGTATTGATATCGTAGAGATTCCTGTGCATATATTGTGCCAGAACTTCATATCCATGATCGGAAATTGTTTGGAGGATTATCCAGTTCCCCTTGGTCCTCGGTGATGCTCGGAGAAGGTTTCTCGAAGGTGAGACTGGAGGTAAAGGTAGAGGCAGCGTGGAAAATCCCTAGATCCATTTGGATATCAGACCGCCGGAGCTGGTTTGAAGATGGTATAAAGATAGTTGCAGAAGGGGGTATCTCTGATCAGAGGCCGGAGAATGGAGAAAATGAGGAGGACGCGACAGTTCCGGGGGGCATGGCATGGTTGGTGAGCTCAACATCCAAGACTTGGCAGCCGAGGCTGATGTCCTTGTTAGTGACAGCGGAAATGATGGCTGCCCCAGCCAACCGTTCGTCGTTGAAGGTCAGGCGAAGTAAGGCGGGAGTGCACATTCAAATTTCTTACCTCTTTCGGTTCAACAACCTTCTGCCGGAAAAGATATCTCTGACTTGGCTGCTAGGGAAAATGTAGCAAGTGGGTTTTCTATATAAAGGGGCTTATGGGTTATTGGCCTAAGTATGAGCCTGTCAAGCTGCTTGCCACGGGGCCCAATTCATGTGGGCGTTCTGATCATGAATCTAAACTTGAGGGGTTGGGTCTAGCGCGAGGGGTTGATGGCCCTACTTCTCAATTGGGGTCGGGGCAAAGTAATGTCTTTGGGCCTCAGGTGGCCGTGGGGACCAAAACGTCTAAGGGTGTATATCTAGATGGTTTAAAAGATGGGGTTGGGAGGCCTGGTACTTCGGGGTGTGGCAGTAGTCTATTGGGCAATGGGCCCAGGTCGCGCTATAAGTTAATCCACAAGGAAGGTGTCTTGTCTTCGAATAGAAGTTCTGAAAATGGATGTGGGGGAGTTGAAATCGTCTCTTCTCCTGTTGAGGTGGGGAAACATCTTGACAGGGGTGCTTCTTCATTAGTTGCAGAATCGAAGGTAGGTAATGAGGATTTAAAGGTTGGGTTTCTGGATCTCAAGGCTGCGCTGGCTGATGCCCTTGCTCGGTTGCTCCTATCGAACGTTTGGTGAAAGATCTTTGTTCGAGAGTATTTGTGCTGGAATCGGGAGCGGCTAATTCCAGTAAGCATACAGGTTTTTTGGTGGCTGATAGCAAGGGGAAGACTTTAGCTGCGCATGCGGGGAGTGAGGAGGGTCTGGTTCATAAGGTTTCTGTGAGGAAGAGCCCAATGCAAGAGGGGGGAAGTCGAAAGTTTTGTCAGCTAAGGAAAGCAGCTTAGTGGGCAAGGATAAGGTGGTTTTAGGAGCCGATGTGGTGGGGAAGCCAAGTGCCGAATCCGAGTTGGGTTATGTTCGTGAGTGCATGAATCCGGTTACTATGCAGTAGACTGATCATTGTTTCGAGATTTTGGGCACAGGCTACCACTTTAAATCCTCTTCTTTTCCTTCATGATCCAACACTTGCCCTTCTTCTTCAGGTAAGCCACAAGGCTTTTTGTGGAAGACGAAGACCTTAAATTATTCTTCGAATTCCTTTCATACTAACGATTGTCTTGCAAAACGGAATGTTTCTGCTTTGGTTGAGCCTGAGAATGTTACAAGGCAGGACATGTCGGTTGCCCTGGGCCACTGTATTACCCATAATCAACAAGGTGTGGTGGGAGGTGGGGATGAGGCGTCGGTGTTAGAAGTATTGGACTCCCCCATCAATCTTTGGTTGAAGAGGTGCAGTCATTAGGTGATGTTTTGGTGCTAGATAGTCTAGAGAAGAGAGAGGAGGGGGAGTGGGACAGAATGGTAGTTTTTCTTCTAGTGTGTTGGATCAAGTGCGGAATGATAAGGGTAAGGCAGTGTCAGTTAAGGAGGTGGTTAACTCCTTTAGGAGTAGGCAAGACGGCGTAGACGAAGTTGTCCAATGAAGATTATCAGTTGCAATATTAGAGGTCTAGGAAAGGCAAAGAAGAAGAGGGCGGTTAAGAATTTGTGTATGAAGGTTAGACCCGATATTTTAGTGTTACTTGAAACCAAAAAGGAAGTGATTACTCCGACCTTGGTGAGGCATCTGTGGGGCGATAGGAATTGTAGGTGGGAGTTCTTACCTTCGTCCAGGGCGTCTAGGGGTATTCTTGTGGTGTGTGATATGGACACAGTTGTTGGAGAGGAGGTATATCGAGGGCGTTTTTGCCTGTCCATTCAGTTTAGGAGTGCGGATGATGATTTTAAGTGGGCTTGTACTGTGGTGTATGGTACTAATAGAGGGAGGGATCGTGAGGTCTTTTGGGAAGAAATCAGATTTCTGAGAGGTCGCTTTGACGAGGTTTGGTGTTTGATAGGGGATTTCAACGTGTCTCGGTTTAATAGTAACAAAGAGTGGTGGTTTGGTTTGTCACAATATGAGAAAGTTTTCGGAAGTAATTTTTTTTTGATAAATAACCAGCAGATAGTATATATGGTGAAACATAAAACAGAGCAATACACACGGAAGTGGATCAGGCGCACAAGTAGGACGCCATGGATAGTACAAAACAATAAAGCAGGAACGACAGGCCAAGAAAACAGAAAACAAACCAGACAGACAATATAACCCAAGAAACCAAGAAACCTCCCGGAAACCAGGGATCCTGTCAACCGCTACCCCCAATCATATCTGGTGTTGGAACGCCCACAAACAAGCCGTCTCTGGTAACCCCGAATCTAGCTAGACTGTCAGCCATCCTATTCCCATCTCTCCGGATATGAGAGAAAGAGGCAA
>JAUPMG010037270.1:0-14411 GCA_031762675.1 Pachysandra terminalis | reverse complement strand
TTAAGAATTTGATAGTCCATGCTTAAGTAGATTAGCTGATATGCAACCCTAGTTTAGTGTGTACAGTTATTCATATTTTTGATGGATTACACTTATTTCTTTCCATGAATTTAATTGAGAAAAATGAGAATTTAATTCTATAAGATTAACCATAATTAAGGGATTAGAATGATCATCAATATTCTACTATTCTTTAATTAATTCTTCTTTCTCTTAATTTAGATTTAAATTAGATTTTAATTTAGTTTAATTTTAGAATTAATTAGTTTAATCAATTTTTGATATTTCCTGCTAATTAGAAATAATTTAAGTAATTTAATAATTTTTCTCCCTTCAGTTCTTGAGGTTCGACACCCTCAAAATAGCCCTATCTGCGAAGATTCGTCCTATTGCGAGTGGTATTATTATTATTTGGTTTAAAAAAAATCCACAATCAAGTCCACAATAGCAATTGACCTAATTATGCTTAACATGACAGAATTTGATGTGATTTTGGGTATGGATTGGCTAGTTACATATCATGTGCAAATACACGGCCATAACCAAATAGTATCTTTTGTATATCTTGTGCAAATAGACTGCCATTGGAGGTTCAGCTTACTTAGGGAAGGTATATGAGTCTTGCTTAGTTATGGTAGGTGAGTCTACATTACCAATTGACCTAATTATGCTTAACATGACAGAATTTGATGTGATTTTGGGTATGGATTGGCTGGTTGCATATCATGTGCAAATAGACTGCCATAACCGAATAGTGTCTTTTGTATCACCGGAGGGTAAAATTGTAAAGGTTAAAGGGTATAAATCCAAAATGCTAAATCATTTAGCATGCTTGGATATATAGGCAATATATGAGAGGGGAGGATGGAAAATGATTCCAATAGTATGCCAATTTGGAAGTGTATTCCAAGACGTACCAGGATTTCATCCCAAGATATAAATAGAATTTAGCATAGATCTAATAGCTGGAGGGAATCCCATTGCACTACCGACTTACCGTATGGCACCTACCGAGTTGAAGGAGCTGAGAAAGCAATTAGATGAGTTTCTTGCTTTGCAATTCATTCGACCGAGTTCATCACCATGGGGAGCACCTGTTCTGTTCATTAAGAAGAAAGGCGGATCAGTTAGACTATGCATAGACTACCGAAAGCTGAAGCAAGTGACAGTGAAGAACAAATACCCATTCCCAAGAATAGAAGACTTGTTTGATCAATTGAAGGGAGAAAGGTACTTCTCAAAGATTGATCTCAAATCTGGTTACCATCAATTGCGAATCAAAGAAGGAGACATACCAAAAACAGCTTTCCGAAGAAGGTACAGACATTTTGAATTTGTAGTCATGCATATTGGGTTGACTAATGCACCAGCAGCATTCATGGACATGGTGCAAAGAATCTTCGAACCATACCTAGACAAGTTCGTGCTGGTATTCGTCGACGACATACTAGTTTACTCCAAAACCAAAGAAGAGCATGAAGAACCTCTCAAACTTGCCCTACAGACATTGGTAGATCACAAATTGTATGCAAAATTCTCTAAGTGTGATTTTTGGCAGGAAGAAGTGAAGTTCCAAGGACATGTGGTGTCTAAGGATGGCATCACGGTCGATTCAAGAAAAGTTCAAGCGGTACTAAGTTGGGAACAACCAAAGAATGTATCGGAAGTTCGTAGTTTTCTTGGATTGGCGAGTTACTACCGTCGATTCATCGAAGGGTTCTTATGCATCGCAGTACCTTTGACCAAACACATATATAAGGACATGAAGTTCGTTTGGGACGATGCATGCGAAAAGTATTTTCAACACTCAAGGTGAAGTTGACAACAACACCAGTTTTGACCATCCCGGTAAGCGGCGTGAAGTTCGTGATCTTTGCTAATGCAACGTTATCGGGACTTGGTTGTGTTCTGATGCAAGAAGGGAAGGTTGTGACCTACCCATCAAGATAACTCAAGACTCGTGAAAGAAACTACCTACACACAATCTGGAGTTGGCGGCCATTGTCATTGTTTTGAAGATTTGGCGACATCATCTTTCTGGCGAACTTTTGAGGTGTTTTCTGATCACAAATTCTTGAAGTACCTATTCTCACAAAAGGACCTGAACATTCAACAAAGGAGGTGGATGGAGCTGGTCAACGACTACAACTTCTCATTTCCGAGCAAAGAAAATATTGTAGCAGACGCACTTAGTCGGAAGCCTCAAAGCATTGTAGCACTCATGCTGATTCAAGAAAGACGGATGTACGAAAAGCTTGGTGAATTCAACATCGAAGATTGTGTAGCAGATCAAGGGATGAGGTTATGCAACATCCTTGCTAAACCATCACTCAAGATTAGAATCATTGAACTACAAGCAAAGGAGACGTAGATGCAAGACTTAGCCAAGGATGCGGAACGACCAGATTGGACCAAGGAGGAAAATGGAAGCATCAGATTGAAGGGAAGAGTTTGTGTGCCACATGATGAAAACTGAAGAGGGATATCCTAGAAGAAGCTCAATGTTCCCAATACTCTATCCATCCCAGAAGAACAAAGATGTACTATGATCTACTACGCAACTACTGGTGGAGACGAATGAAGGTTGATATTGAAGAGTTCGTGACAAAGTGTGTGGTTTGTCAACAAGTGAAAGCTGAACAACAAAAGCCATCCGGAACACTCTAACCTTTACCAATTGGACAATGGAAGTGGGAACCCATCTCAATGGACTTCATCACGGGCTACCCAAGACCGGCAGCAATCACGACATGATTTGGGTAATAGTGGATAGGCTAACCAAATCAGCACACTTCATACAAATAAGGACTTCAATGAACATGGGTGATTTGGCGAGGTTATACGCGAAGGAAATCATCCAATTACATGGAATACCCGTCGTAATCCTTTTAGACTGTGGCACACAATTCACTTCAAGATTTTGGTGGAGTTTGCACAAGCTTTGGGAACGCAACTCAACTTTAGCACTGCATTCCACTCTCAAACCGACAGCCGAACGGAGAGAATCAATTAAGTACTTGAAGACCTACTCAGATTATGCATTCTTGACTTCAAGGGTTGTTGGGAAGACCACATGAAACTTGTAGAGTTCTCTTACAACAGCTACCAAGCAAGCATCGGAATGGCACCATTCAAAGCACTGTACGGGGGATCTTGCAGATCTCCATTGTGCTGGAATGAGGAGAATGTACACATTCCCCTAGGACCAGAGTTAGTTGCTGAAACAACGGAGAAGATTAAACTCATTAGAGAATGACTTGTTACGGCTCAACACCGACCGAAGAAATATGCTGACTTGAGAAGAAGGAAAGTGCAATTCCTTGCAAGCGACTGAGATTTTCTCAAAGTTTCACCAACCAAAGGAGTATTCAAATTGGTAAGAAGGGTATGTTAGCACCTCGATTCATTGGACCCTTTGAGATTACAGAAAGGATTGGAGAAGTGGCCTACAGATTGCAACTATTGTCTAGCTTAGACCTAGTACATGATGTATTCCATGTCTCTATGCTAAGGAAGTACCATCCAAATCCAACAAGTGTGATTGATTGGCAAACAATCACAATCAAGGACAATGCAACATATGAACAAGCTCTATGCAACATGGTAACACCAAAGGTGAACATTCTATGGAGTAATCGCGGAACATCAAAAGTAACATAGGAACTTGAAGCTGACATGCAGGATAAGTACCCATAACTTTTTGATTAAGGTAAGTGAATTTCAAGGATGAAATTTTCTTAAGGAGGATAGGATGTAATAACCCCAACAAAACAATAGGACAATATGTAATTAATAGAAAATTAGGAGTCAATTTAAAATTTTAGTAATTGTTGTATGTTGACTTTTACCGATTGTGATTAATGGATTCTACAATTAGGAAACTGGGTACAGTATACACAATAATAACTTCTACAGTTAAGACATGTGGCTACGATTTTGTAGGATGTTTCAATCAACAATTAATGGCTGAGATTTAAAAACTAAGAATTACTAAGGATTCTCTACAAACAAAGTTAGTAATAAAGCTATGATTCTAAACCAGAAGTAGAAAGAAATCAACTTATAAAGAAACCAATATTAGCTGGAAAACTGATCTAAGGGATGAAATTCAAACTAACTAATCTGGGGTAGTGATTAAGAGTTCTATAGTCTGTAATCCCAGAGTTCCTAAGTGCCTATATAAATACATGGCCTTATGAGGTTGAATCATCACTTGAAGAAGAAAAAGAAGAAGAAGAAGAGCAAGAGGTGTAATTCTCTACACCAATCCTCAAACCAAGGTAAGTATTCAAGTATAACCTTATTTATGGTTCTAATAGGATTACTAGGTTGCTTTCTTTGTGTATGAAGTACGATCATGGTTTCTAAACTAATTTTCTGAGTTTTAAAGCTTGGACATGGTAAGTTTGATTGAGTTATAGTTTATTTATTGGGTTTTGTAAGGAATTCAATTATACATAGGGTTATTAAATCATATTTTGTATTTAAGGTTGAAGAGGATGCAAAACCAGGCAGAATTGGGCAAACTGTGAGGTTCAGCGACCTCCTCGGCTCGCCGAACAATCCACCAAACACATCCAAAAACCATTGGCGACCTACTCGGCTCGCCGAAACCTCATTAGGCCCAAAGACTAATCTTCAACCCCCTGGAAATGTCACCGAACCAAACTCGGTGCACCGAGGTGACGCTAAGCATCACAGAGGGATTTTTTGGTCCCTGGATTTGTCACCGAGCCCAAACTCGGCGCACCGAAGACCACGTCAAGCCTGAGCATTTGACCAAACTCAGAAACTCAGAACCCAAGAAGGGCTAGCTCAAAAGGGTCCTCAGCTAGCCGAAAATACCACCGAAAGCTCATCGAAATCCCTTGGCGACCCCTCGGCTCTCTGAAAATACCCAATCTTGTCCTTTTTGAATGAAATTGCACATACATGTTTATCTTGACCTAATTAGACTGATTATGAAGTTAGTTTTGCTCAAACATTACTATTTCAAATACATACATCTTTATGGACCAGTTTGCTATGTTTGATGAACATGTGCTATTTTGATATGTTTCATATTACTTGATTATTCATGGTTATCATGTTAAATTAGACATATTACACACTGTACACATGAATTCGTTGCTTAGTTAATGGGCACATTCTCACTTGCACATCATTAGCTTCATGATCTTGGATTTGGTCTAAATGCCTTACCCTTTTACATGAGTCCTTACGTTTTGGATTTCAAGGTGATCAAGAGAGTAATATAATCTAGAAATCATAATAGGTGTGGAAACTTATACGTTTTGTGTTGAGGGACTAGCTATCCCAATATACCTACTTTTGTCCTATGGACTATTAAGGAGTGAAACCTGTTGGTTATTTATAAGTATGATTCCCTTAGGAGATTTCACATTGGTGATGCATTGGATATTTGCCCTTGATAAAAAATAAGTGGGGGAATTGTGCCCTTTAGGTTGAAACCCCATAGAACTATGTTGCGCACATAGAATATCTTATCTTTGAGAGTGGCCCTGTATGGGGGGGATGGTTCGTTAAGACATCTTGCTTAAGGAAGAATCGATCTTGTGGGAACTTATGTTATTAATATACTTAACAGATTGCATTGCAAATTAGATTTGTTTGCTAGATCACACTTGATGATTATACATGATAGGTGCACAACATGCATTTATTAAAACTTGACCTTATGCATACATAGCTCATATTACATGATTCATTCACATCACATTACTCACTTGCATATATAGGACATATTACATGCTTGATTTTCATATTCATCACATCTCACATGAATCTGTTGTTTACTGTTTATATGGATTACCATTGAAGAGTGGCATTGTCCCTACTTCAATCATAAATTTTTTTAGACTTGTTTACTTACTGGCTAAGTGTAGCTTACGCTTTCAAGCAACCATATTTTTAGGAATAGTAAAGGAGGATGACTTGGACTATGGAGACGAAGTCGTGGAACAAAGTTTTGACGAAGTTACTGATTTTATCGAAGAAGCTAATTAGGGGTTTTAGTAAGGATTTTACCAAATTTTGTTGGCTTGCATGCCAAAGTTTGTTATTGGCTATTGTTAGGCCATATTTTACTTTGGAGTTTGAATGAGCATGAAACTAGAGGATTTTTGTTTTTATTTTCCGTTGCATTGATATGATTTGAATTGGATGCAGTACTTAAGTTTGATTTATTTTCAATATTATATTATATTTCAAGTTTCTTTTCTTTATTTGGTTATGTGTTAACTACCACACCCATGTGGAATGGGGTGAGTGTCATATTTCAGACTTCTTAGGAACTCCTTTGAGATCTCTTATGTTTGGGATGTGACAAGCATACATCACATAGTCTCAAAGACTAAAACACATCAGCATAGCACACAACACACCAAAACAAAAGGACATAGCGTCATTTTGTTGTACAAATATTCCTACACGCATTTGTAAGAAAAACTAACATCATACTAAACCTATCGGGGCGATTACCTAACTACCCACAGAGGATTGGAGCTATTAGGCTTCGGTCACAAGTTTCGGTCGACCGAAGGTCAGGTCAAAGATCTCAGTTGGTGACTTCGGTTCATTCTGATCCTCTATCGCTAGACAAGAGATTTTGGACCAATTTTGTGATTTCAGTCGATGCTTCGGTCAGACAGAAGGTTAGGCTGACTCGTACCAACCCAGAAAAGTTCCCAAAAACTTCTAAAATTTGTATCTTTTATATTTTGTCCAGACATCTCAGTTTACACTCCAAAATTCACAGATTATAAAACAATACATCCTATTCAATATTCTCTAAGTCAAATACATCTATAAGCCTAACAACACAGTAGTTCATAATATTATCACACAAATCATATTAATCATCATATATAAATCACTTCATGTTGAATCTCGACAAACAAATCGTAGATCATGCTTTACTATCATATTTTTCATGCAAACCAACCTAATCAAATACATGGTTTTGTGGGATTCTCACTACAAAACACGAAGGATTTAATGGTGGTCATATAAAGACCGCCGTTATATATACATATATATGTATATACATACATATATATATATATATTTATTAAACTGTCGAGTTTAATTATAACTATTGGCGGTCCTAACATAGATCGCCAAAGAATAGTGACCATTGGCAGCAGTTTTTATTGGACCGCCGACAAATACCCAATATAGAACAGCGGTCCAATAAAAACCGCCGAAAAATGTCTCTATTAAACCCCCCGTACACCCCTTTCCTTTCCCGTCCTGTGCGTATCTTCTTCCCCTCTCTGTTGTTTGCCATCCGTTGGATTTTGTTGGCCATCTGTTATGAGGGTGCCGATGAACAATGCCTATGCTTCCATCCCCGATCCCAACGAAGAAGAGAAAATTGAGATTACTAGGGTTATCTGTGGTGAAAGAGTGAGATGGAATGACGACAACTCACTGAGCGCTTCCAAGATCTCACCCACATACCGCATCCTCCACAAGCTGTTCGTCATGAACATTTACCCTCGCTTGGGGAACGTTACAGAACTCACTCCTTAAATGGCCTCCACTTTGCACCAAGTGGCCTTAGGCATGAGACTCTGACTCCCATCACTGTTCATCTCACATATCATCCGATATGTGAGGAGCCAGAGGAGAGAGGCATTTCCTTTTGCATGCCTAATGAGCGTTGTCTGCGAGCACTGGGGAATGCCAGTACCTACCCTACAGGCTGGCAAGACCAATGCCCCTTTGGAGTGACGATCATGAATAAGATGAATCTGCCAGGTCTAGTCAAAGAAAATCCACCACAGCTCCCATAGAAATCCAGGAGGAGCCACAGGGCATTCCCCCTGAGAACCATCCAGGAAGTGTCCAAACTACGGGCGACCATAGAGAAGACACTTTAGTTCTTCCAGGATATATCAGTGGCTGCAAAGCGATTGATGTCGTTTCAGCTTCATCCCCATCAGCCTCTAAATCCCGTAGGGGACGCTCTCTTTAGATGTTTTCCATGTTTTAGTTGTTAGTTACTTTTCCTTTTAGTCCTTGCCTTTTGTTTCTGTATTTTTGTGTAGTCATCTGCGTATGGCAAGAAGAAGAAAGAATAGGATTCCGATGTACTTCGTTTCCAATATTAATGAAATCCTTAGTTTTAGTTTCATATTCAAGTTACATGCGTTTTTATTAATACTTCTAAGATTTGAACAATATTTATGCTAATAATTTCGAGGACGAACTGTCTAAGCTAGGGGGTGGGGGTGGGGGGGGGGGAGAGAATGTAGTGACCCGGATCCAGATGGAAAATTTAAGGATTTAATTTAATTATTCTAATAATCATACACCAGGGATTTTATGAAAGATCCGGGGTAGAATTGGACTAATTAAGAATTTAGGAAAATAATTGGGTAATCATGTAATTAACGAAGAATTGACATTATTGGGCTGGACTTTTTATCTAATTGGACTAGAACACATAAGTAATAGAACTGGGCTCAAAACCCAATAAGAAGTCCAATAGGACAAAAGTAAGTAATTAAAATTAATGACAAGGCTAATTAATGAAATAAACCAACACAAACAATTACTCGATTGATTCTTTCATTTGAAATTCAAATAAATCAAATTTGAATTCAAGATTATCTAACAGATAGAGTTCAATAAGGTTAGAATACCTAGAAGCTAGGAAGGAGGAGAGAGAACCATTCTTTCTAGCTTGGACGTCTAAAACGAGAGAGAGAGCTGGTTTAGCTTTTGCAAAACAAGAAATATGAGGAGAACAAGAGGGAAGAAAGAGAAAGAAGAAAGAGAGAAAAAGAAGAGAGTACAATAGTGTAGGAAGAAGAGAGCTAGAGAAGTTAAGAGGAAGACAAAAGAGGAAGAAGAAGAAGTTGGCTACGATGGACATAAGGAGAGTGAGGACAAAGAAGAAGATAACGATGGGGAAACAAGGGAAGGAAAACACTTATTAAGCAAGCCTTTAAGAGACGGTCAAAGCTCGAGGACGATTTACATTAGGTTAGAATAGAGACCCTGGTAGAACAAGGTAGGGATTCCTTCAATCTTATGATAGTTATGTTTATGCATCGTACTCAATGCTATAGATATAGTTTTAATGCATGATCTACGGTTGTGAAGCATGTTTAGATTAAAGATCCAGTAGAAAGAAAGTAAAATGAACTTCAGGATGATTGTCTTGGTTGATTAGCATGATTAAACTATTTTTGCTGTACTTTTAGTGTTCTTATATGTTTACGTGAATCATATTTGAATTCTGATATTTATGTTATTATTGAATGATTCGGTGATTTAGATCTATTGCATAAAATATGTTTTTTATATATGAAGTATTGATCATATGTACATTGTTTAGAGACTAAAAATGTAGGTCTAGAACCATAGAAATATATATTTTGGGTTATAGGCACGAAGCCATAGGTGAAAAACCCAGATCTTGGCTAAATTTCATCTTCGGTAGGACTCTCGGTAGATGTTGTGACATCTACCAAAAAAGCCCCATAAATAACATACTCTCGGGATAATCTACCGAGCCTCGGTAGATGACCTACCAAGTTTTTCGGTAGGACCCTCGGCAGGTACTGAGGATCTACCGAATGTCAAATGGAGTGAAAATTTAGGGAAAGTTCCCTAGGTGAGTTGTACACTTGCCTATGAGGTGACATTGACTTTAATGAGTTGGATATGAATATAGGACCACAAAGTAGGATTGGAATAGTTAGAAATGCTTGCATAAGAATTTGATTGGTTCGAGCGGTGCTTGTAGCATCCACTGTTTGACTTGTGTTTGGATCTTCATGATGATGACTTGTATATTGTTTGAGGGTACTGGGCGTATCCACACTTATGAATGGTTTTTTGTGAATGAATGGTTTGTATGATTTGGATTATGATCTTGTATGGGTGCATTTCCACCGTGGGTGAAAGTCCCTAAAGGAAAGGTACAGTGCACAGGTGTGCTTCCACCATGGATGAAAGTCCCTAAAGGAATGGTCTGGTTACAGGTGTCCTTACACTGTGGGTGCAAGTCCCTAAAGGAATGTGGTCTACTGGTGTATTTCACTCTGAGTGCCAGTCTCTTTAGGAGTAAGAATGGTGGCATTCCTCTGTGGCTGCAAATCCCTAATAGAATAGGTTGATTGGTACAGATGTGTTTCCACCGT
Organism: Pachysandra terminalis; assembly: GCA_031762675.1. Lineage (NCBI taxonomy): Eukaryota > Viridiplantae > Streptophyta > Magnoliopsida > Buxales > Buxaceae > Pachysandra > Pachysandra terminalis. The sequence goes on along the minus strand of JAUPMG010037270.1, from coordinate 4,236 downwards.
AGGTGCAAGTCCCTAAGGAATGGTACAGACGACTTCCACCGTGGGTGCAAGTCCCATAAAAGAATGGTTGTTACTGGTGTATTCTACTGTGAGTGCAAGTTTCTTAAAGAATAGGAATGGTGGCTTCTACCATGGGTGCAAGTCCCTAAAAGGACGGGTTGTATGGTCATGAGTTGGATTGAACATGTGATTGGGCTAGGCCTGATTACCCCCACATTGCAAGGCATTTGATCTCATTTCATAATTGCATCATACACTTGCATTGCATTGCACATGTTGATTGTGGTGCGTTTCCATCTGTTACTTGCTTGACTTGTTTGTGTTTGTGATTGGGTTGTATTGGTCGTAGCATGGTGGGACCGTGTGGATGTTGGTTGTAGCAAGGTGGGACCTTGTGGATGTTTGGCCGTAGTAAGGTGGGACCATGTAGTGATTGACCGTAGCATGGTGGGACCATGTGGATATTGTTTGTGAACATAGTGACACTATGTGAATGTTATGATACTTGTATGCTTGTGTTACATGGTGGGACCATGTGTATGTTTGGTTGTGGCATAGTGGGACTATGTAGATTTTGTGTAGAACATGATGGGATCATGTGGGTCGTATTTGACATAGTGGGACTCTTAGGTTTGGGCTATAATATATGATGGGATCATGAGTGCCCTGTGATTTATCATGGTGGGACCATATGAACAGTTAACTTGATATGATATAATTGTTGTATGTTTTTCAATGTGAAAAAAGCTTGTTATGTTAACTATGATTTACATATTTACTATGTGAGGTTTAGTATGATAATAAGCATGATGCACATATGACTGTGATATTATGTGGTGTTTAAAATGTATGAATTTATTGTATTGTTATGTATGCATAAAAGTAATTGTTTTAATTTCGTTGGCTATCTCTACGAGGCTTCGACTGACCCTTAAACTCTACAGGCAATTAGTTCGCTTGACCTCGATGCCTGGAGAGGAGACATTCTTTTGTTTGAGATGCTTTGTTCTAGATACTTGATATTTTATTATAGTTTTTATTTATTTGATTTGACCCCGAGTGGGCAAAACATGTAACAAATTATATTTATTTTACTTTTGTGGGTAATATCTTGACATACTTGAGTTGAGCTATGGTTTGGTTTTAAATGTGATACTTTCACTTATGTTTATTATTTATGAGACTCTGATTTAACTAGGATGTGGTTAAGTATGTGGTTCGATATCTATTTCCACATGGTGGATCCAAACGTTATTCCCTTGGAATCCTTGAGATTCTTTATCTCAGATTTGGGGCGTGACAGACTTTGCTGAAGTCATTGGCCATTTGTTTATATTTCCTTTTAGTTGGATTTATTTGTTTTGCTTTCCGCACTCTGATTTAATACTGGTATTTTCATTACTTTTATTGCTTATGATTTGATAGTGATCCGCGTTCCAATCGTGGAACCTGAAGGTCCCGCCTTGTGATCAATGCTTCTCGCATAGGGATTCGTGCCATGGGGTCCGGGGCTTGACATGTTAGAAGGTTATTTTGTTTTTTGGTTTGTTTTCTCCTAGTTGAAATTTTCTAATTTGATACATGCCCCATTTTGAATGAAGATGTCGGGTGTCGTTGAAGTTGAACTTTCCTTAAATTATGGATAGGAGTTGAATTCGTAAGCATGGTTCTAGTCGGGAATACATTGAAGGGGTGAAAGGATTTATAGAATATGCATTTGATCATGGTACCATTTTGAATGGGAAGTTGAAATGTCCTTGCCCAAGATGGAACAACGTATTTTATCAGGATAGAGATACAGCGTATGAACACATGATTTGTGATGGATCTGATAAGAACTACGTCTCGTGGTCACATCATGTGGAGGAAATAACTTCGACGTATACCATAGAAAATTTGGTCCCTGCAAATTTTGTAACCAAGGAAATGGATGATGGGATGGGTGATGTTTTACACGATTGTCACGAACCAAATCTAGAGTTCTCATTGGAGTACCTAAATTTAGTTTGTAACTCCCACCCCATATCCCTATGGGAGTGGAAAGTAATTCATTACCAAATATTTGAAATAATTAAGAAATTATATTATGAAAAATAGTATCATAAAGATAATATTCATTCAAAACAATCATAACAGTGAAAATAAAATATAAGGTAAGTTTCATTCTTCAAATCAAATCCCTATTTACTAACCAATCTAATAAGAAAATACATAAATCTAATTAAATAACCCAATTATATCTTCTACTAAAAACCATCAAACAATAATCTAATAAATATTAAGGTCTTCCTCATCTTCTTGGTCTCCATCTTGATCACCGTGGTCCTGCTATCCACTAACTAAAGATCCTGAACTATGTTATGTTCGAAAGCGTCAGCTACACTTAGCTCAGTATATAATCAATTAAACTGTATTTTTGATTGAAGTAGGGTCGAAGCCACTCTTCAATGGTAATCCATAACTTTCAGAAACATAAACATCAATAATATGAACAGATTAGTGAGTGAATCATGAGCGTATATGCATATGAATGGTCAAGTTTTACTATGTGCATACTTTGTTCATATAATAATCACCAATTGTGATCTAACAAACAATTTTAAGTGTGTGCAATTAGTTAAATAAACAGTTATCATGATTACAAATAGGTTCCCACAAGATCGATCATTCCTTGAGCCAGATGTCTTCTCGAACCATCCTTCCTCATACAGGGCCATTCTTAAGTTAAGATATTTCATTTGCGCACCATAGTTCTAAGTGGCTTCGACCAAGAGAAAACAATTCCCCCACTTAATTGTGATCAAGGGTAATAATTCCAAGGAATTCCAATTGAAAATTCCTCAGGGAATTGTATATATAAGCAAGAAATAGGAACACTCTCTTATTTAGTCCATAGGACCAATAGTCCACAGGACCATAGGTATATTGGGATAGCGACTCCCTCAACTCCAGAAATATATATAATGCATAAGCCTCCTCACCTACTGAGAGTTTAAGATCACAATAACCTCTTAATATCCTTAAAAATCTAGCAGTATGGATTTACGTGCAAAGGGGTTTGACCTATACACCAAATTCAGGGTCTTAAGGCATATGAGGTGCAAGTGATAGGGTGCTAGTTAACTAAGCATGCAATTGATGTGTATAATGTGTAATAAGTCTATCTAGCATACTGGACAACAAGTAAAGAATTAATACATGGCATGTTGCAATATCATAAGTTCACCAAACATAGTCAATGGATCCATAAAGAAGCAAGTATATGAAATAATTATAATTTAGCAAATCTAACATCAAAATCAGTCTAACTGGATCAAAATAAGTATATATGTGAAGTTTCATAGCAATCGGAGCACTTTGGCGATTTTATTAGTGTGTTTAGAGGGTTTCTGGATTCCTGTTAGAAGAACAGGCACGGCGTATTCTCAGTAAGCCGAGTTGGTTCTCGGTGTACTTTCCAGTGTTTTTACAGTTTTGACGTATCATTAGTAATTTGACCAGAACTTTGTGTATACCTGCTGGAATCACCTAAAACGTGTTTTGTTAAAATAATAACTCAACGAGGAATATAGAAAAATTATCAAATAAAATATATAAAATTAGTAGGTTAGGTTATTTAATCGATAAACAGACATTTGACCGATTTTAGATTTCTGGTATTGAAACAAGGTCAGAACATAAATCATAACTTAGTAAATTCTCAGTGAAATCAGTTCAAACTTGGTTTGTTGTGTTCCTAATTAATAGGAGAATTTAAAAAAAATATAGAATAAATTATATAAAATACATACATAGGCGCGGTAATCGAATGTTCAGATCTGTACAGTTTTCCAATTTTAGCTCTTATGTAGAAAAGCATAGAAGATAAAGGTTTTAAGGTTGTCCTGTCATACTCATTGATTATGATCTTGACACCTAGTTCACCTCGAAAATAGAGTTTAATCCAATTACTTATCTTGGGTTTGCTTGCTGAATCTTCTTCTTCCTCTTCTTTGTTCAAAATCTGAACTTCTTCTTCTTCAAGCTCCTAGCTCTAGCAATCTTCTTCTCTCTCTCTCTCTCTCCCTTTTGGAATATGATCCAAACTTCCATACCTTAATGTTTTTATAAGTTTCCTATCGTTTCCTATTTGGTCTAGGAGTTATTATCACGACCCAAGCCAGTTTAGATCTGTGGATCCATAACCGGGTCGGATTGCGACTCTCACCCCATATTGCTATGGGAGTGGAAAGCAAT
>JAUPMG010037259.1:0-12186 GCA_031762675.1 Pachysandra terminalis | reverse complement strand
TCGAGAAGACCGTAGTCTTTGACCTCCTTGGGCGTAAGCGACTTACTTTTCTTGGGACCGAAAAGGGTGAGTATCAGACGGATTTCCTTGGTACAGTGGAGGTGGGACAACAATTATCCTTGGAGGATATACCCACATTACGAGAGTACAGCGTGGTATTCCAGGAAATCCCAAGTTTGTTTCCTAGGAGAGAGATAGCTTTTTGTATTGAGTTGGTACCAGGCACATCACCTATTTCACTTGCGACCTATCGGATGGCCCCTACAGAATTACTCGAGTTAAAGGAACAATTAGACGGATTGAGTTCTCTTGGCTTCATCAGGCTGAGTACGTCTCTGTGGGGTGCACCGATTTTATTTGTGAAGAAGAAGGACGGGTCACTTCATCTCTGTGTAGGCTACAGGCAGTTGAACCGGGTCACTGTGAAGAACGAGTACCCTCTACCTAGGATAAATGACCTGTTCGACCAGCTGATAGGAGCACAATACTTCTCCAAGATAGACCTGAGGTCAGGATACCATCAGCTGAGGATCAGAGAGGAGGATGTCCACAAGACGGCTTTTCACACTTGTTATGGACATTACGAGTTTGTAGTAATGCCACTCGGGTTGACGAATGCGCTGGTGGCTTTCATGAATCTGATGCACCGAGTGTTCAGACCTTACTTAGACTAGTTTTTCGTTATCTTTGTAGACGATATTATGATCTACTTAAGGTCTAGGGAGCAGCATGATGAGCACCTCAGGATAATGTTATAGACGTTGTACAAGCACTAGTTGTACGCCAAGTTTGATAAGTGCGACTTCTGGAGGGACGGGGTGAAGTTTCTCGGCCATGTAGTTTCCAAAAGTGGCATCTCCGTGGATTCGTCGAAGGTGGATGCAGTTTTGGGTTCGGAACGACCGAAGAATAAATCTGAGATCAGGAGCTTCCTTGGTCTGGCGGGTTACTACAGGAAATTCATAGAGAAGTTTTCCACCATAGCGGCACCTTTGACCCGACTGACCAGGAAGGATGTGAAGTTCGACTGGGATGATCAGTGTGGGACGGCGTTTGTAGAGTTAAAGAAGAGATTGAATTTAGCACCAATTCTTGTGATAGCAGTCAACGGCCAGAAGATGGAGATATATACGGATGCATCTCTACAAGGGTTGGGTGCAGTCCTCATGCAGAACGGGAGAGTCGTGGCGTATGCATCTCGGTAGCTTAAGACTCATGAGCATAACTACCCTACTCATGATTTTAAGTTGGCCGCAGTAGTCTTTGCACTGAAGCTATGGCGAAATTACCTCTACGGAGAGGAGTTCGAGTTATTTTTAGACCACAAAAGTCTGAAGTATATCTTCACCCAGAAAGACCTCAACATGCGCCAGAGGAGGTGGATTGAATTGTTGAACGACTCTATCTCGACACTCAACTATCATCCTGTAAAGGAAAATGTGGTAGCTGATGCACTGATCCGTAGACCTCGTGGCATGCTATCTTAGTTGATGCGCTAGGAGTGGATTTTATATTAGGCTATAGCAGACTTGGGTGTACGATCAGTGGGTCAACGTGGAGCTATGGTTGTTAAACCCTCGTTGGAGCTTCGCATTGCTGCTGGTCACAAGAATGATCACGAACTTCAGTTACTAGTAGCTGATGACGGGAAGCCAGAGTGGACTGTGCATGCAGATGGACTGATCAGATACTTCAGTCGTTTATGTGTGCCAGAGGATCAGCAGCTCATGAGAGAGATTCTGGAGGCGATCACACAGTTCACGGTATTCCATTCATCCAGGGAGTATAAAGATGTACCGTGATCTGAGAATGAACTTCTGGTGGCCTGGGATGAAGAAGGAGATAGCGTAGTTTGTAGCAAGGTGACTCATTTGTCAGTAGGTAAAAACCGAGCATAGAGATCAGCAGGACTATTGCAGCCTCTACCTATAGCCAAGTGGAAGTTCCCGCACATTACAATGGACTTCATTGTGGGCTTACCTAAGACTCGGGGTACGTTGGACTCGATTTGGGTGATTATAGACCTACTCATTAAGTCATCCCATTTCTTGCCAGTTAGGACATCAGCCACAATGGAGGAAATCGCTAGAATGTATGTGCGGGAGATAGTGCAACTTCACGGTGTGCCAGTCAGCATAGTTTTAGACTGGGGTTCACTGTTCACGTTGAGGTTCTAGAAGATTTTACAGAAGACCATGGGTACTCAGTTAGACATCAGTACGGCCTAACATCCCCAGACAGACAAGCAGACTGATCGGATGAACCAGGTACTAGAGGATATGTTGAGGGCTTGTGTGATGGGCTTTGGCGGTAGTTGGGGAGAACATTTACCTCTGGTAGAATTCTCTTACAACAATAGTTATCACTCGAGCATTGGCATGGCTCCTTTTGAGGCACTGTATGGGAGGCCATGTTGTTCACCAGTCTACTGGGCAGAAGTTGGCGAGAGCAGTATTCTTGGGCCGGAACTCGTCCAAGAGATCACAGCCAAGGTGAAGCTAATCAGGGAGAGGTTATTGACAGCCCAATGTAGACAGAAGATCTATGTGGGCCGGAGAAGGAGAGACCTGGAGTTCTCAGGGGGAGATCACGTATTCCTAAAGGTGTTTCCTATGAAGGGTGTAATGCGCTTTGGCCGTAAAGGGAATCTTGCACCGAGGTACGTTGGCCAATTCCAAGTACTAGAGCGCATAGGACGAGTGGCCTATAGAGTAGCTCTACCTACGCAGCTTTCAGCAATACACGATGTATTCCACGTGTCGTTATTGCGGAAGTATGAGTCTGACCCATCACATGTTCTGGACTGGAATCAATTACAGCTACAAGAGGACGTATCATACGTAGAGTAACCTATGCAAGTAGAGGACGGGAAGGAACAAGTCTTGAGGACGAAGACCATTCCTTTGGTGAAGATTCAGTGGGATCATCACGATGAATTTGAAACTTCGTGGGAGCTAGAATCCGAGATTCGAGAACGCTATCCTCAGCTGTTCACTGATTAAGATATGCAATTTTGGGGACAAAATTCTTTTAAAGAGGGTAGGTTGTAATGACCTAAACTAAGAGGATTTTCTCTCCTGATTTATTTCATTTAATTTAATGCTTTAGCAAGTTAAATTTTCTTGTATCGAATAGGGGTGCAACTCGGTCCTGTTTGATTCGGGTTGATCTCAACTCATGACCAAACCGCAATGTAATAACATCAACCTAAAACCAAACCAAACCAAATTCCAAACTGAATTGGAAAACCCATAACCAAACCGAATTAAATTAGGAAAACCGACACCCAAACCAAATTGCTGTTTCGGTTTGGTTTGGTTTGGTTTGGTTGGTTAAATAGAAAAAATAAATAAAGAAGAAAATGAACACGAGAAGATCTTATAGTCCAAATTCAAAGAAGAGTAAGAACAGCAATTATCTGATGCAGGAAAAATGTAAATAAAATATAGATACATAGATGAAGCAATTAATCATTGATACAAACAAGAGAGAGAGAGAGAGAGAGAGAGAGAGAGAGAGAGATGCTAAATATTGCTTACCAGTGATAACATAAAAAGAAGACGACGTTGACGTCGAAAGTGAACGTTGGACGGAAGTCAGGAGGGAGAAGGAGAACGCCTTGCTGTTTTTTTCTGCTCACGCCTTGCCTCTCTCGCATTGCTTATTGCTCAGGGTTTTGTTTGTCTTATAGAATATGAGCCGTTGGATTAAGAATCATCAACGGCTCATATTATATGAGATTAAAATATATGTATACACTTAAAAATTTAAATTAGCTTTGGTTTAATTCGGTTTGGGTTTTGTTTTAGTTCGGTTCAATTCGGTTTGGATTTGGGTTTGGTTCAGTTTAAGAACTCAACCCAAAACCGAACCAAACTATTTTAGTTTGGCTTTTTCTAAACCATAACCAAACATTTGTTTACAATCCCAACCGAACCAAAGTCGGTTTGAGTCGGTTTAAACCAAACCGAGTTGCACCCCAAGTATCAAATAAGCGTATAATGGATTTGGATCTGGTCATATTTGATAGCTCATTCAATTAGCATTTCAAAAAGCCAAAGATTGGAGGATGAGGAGTTACTTTGAGAAAGTTATGGGCAAAATGGCTTGATGCTAAAAAAAGAAAAACAAATGGTCTACCTCAATAAACTGAACCCAATTGATGACAATGATGTAATCGTTGCCCACCTCTACTATTTTATCACCTACAAAAAAGTTTGTTATAAGATAATCATTGGTTTACCTTGTATTGTCCGACTGGCTATTTTTTAAACTAAATTTTATTTGGGCTTGCATATTTGTTTCAAACTGGCTGCAACACACTCTAGAATCTTCTCCTAGGATATTTATAAATGCACTCTTTGGTCTTTAAAGAATTCTCAGGGATTACTAAGTCTAAAATTTCCCAATGGGTTACTTAAATGGTTAATTTAACCATTTTTCCTCCAATTTAGAGGAAAATTCAAATAAACATAGAAACAAAGTCTCAAATTTCTTTGGAATTTAATTCTTTTTATTTATTTTTTAATAGATTAATGTCTAATTTTTAACACCAATGATATGGATATAGATTGCCCATTAAATGATATGTTTTGGGAAAAATTTGCAAGTACTTAAATTCTATCAAAATTCGTATGAAAAATTACTCCTAAGAAGGCTCAATCTAAGGCAATAAAACCATCCAAGAAAAAATAATTACGATTGAAGACCTTCATCATGTATTCTTTATTTACATTACTTGCATTCTCTATCTCCTATCACTTCTGTTCCTTTTTTTTTTTTTTTTATATTAGTCATTGTTTTTGAAAACCTATCTTGTCCTAAGTAGCTTAGCAACATTCTCTTGATATTCTAAAAAGGGAGACCATGTGAAAAGGGAAGGGATGACAGGGAAGGGATGACACCTTTATTCATAGATCCCCATTTCTCGTGTTAGTTAGTTGTAAAACATTTCAGTTTATTTTTATGCATTTTGTTCTATTTCTGACTTGATATTGGTAAAGTTAAAAGGAAGCCATGGTTTCACATAGTTTTCTTAATACCAAATTGTAATGAACTGAAATTTTAATAAGTGATTAGGACTAATCTATAATTTCTAGAAGTTTAGATTTTAAGATGTAATACTTTTGGGGGTTAATAAGAAATTGTAAATAACCTTTCCTATTGGGTGAAGTACATGAAATGACTATCATGTACGCACACTAAATCACTATCACTTTAAAATCTAATTAAAGGTTGAGATCCATTCCTATAAGGATTGAATCTAAATCAAGGGCTAGGATTAGACTAAGATAGGATGACCTAACTTTCATTAATCAAAACCCTGAAATACCTTTGTTGTGATTTTTTCCAAGAAAGGAGAAAAGAAGGAGAGAAGAAAAGAAAGTAGAATAGTTGGAGATTCTTGAAGGATTGGAAGCTTAAAACTCTAGAGTACTTCAACACATTTAATCAAGTAAGTACTCGTGTACTTTCGGAGATTCATGAATGAGGGTTTTCCCATTGTTTTGATGGATCTAATCTCAGAAATAAGAACATGGTTGATTGAAACCACCATGAACGTGAATGAATCTTGTATATTTCATGAATTAGTTGTATTGGATATATATATAATCATGATGTGTGAAAATGGTGTTAAATGATGTAGAATGGTATGTTTTAGCATATTGGATTGTTTGAGATTTAGAATACATGCATAAGAATGAGTTTGTACTAAAAATAATCAGAAATGAGGTTGTCCGTGCTTCGTTGAGGACACTGGACGGTATACCGTCTGGGTCTGCTGACAAAGTGAAATTTATTTTAAGATTCTATTGACAGTGGGGTCGGCACACCGGACAAGCCGTCTCTACACGACTTCCACCAGGGGCTGAACCTGTATACCGGTCTAATCACCGACAGGGATCATATTTTGATGTTTGAGGTTCACCAGTGCCACCGGCAAGGTCCATTGACGTTGTCAGCAGCCTGGCCGGCAAGATTACAATATACCGACGGGATTAAAAGTAAGACAATGATGTTGATAATTTTAGAGCATGACTAATATGACTTGTACATACTAGATTCATGATTGAAATGGATGAATGATTACATGTGAAAATTATTTATGCATGTTTAGAATTCTTCATATATAATGACTTATGATATACTTGTTCAAATGCAAGGTATGACATATTATTACATGTTTTTGTGAGATTTATATGTCTATGCATAACATGTAGCTTGGGTGTTGAGGACATGCATAAGATGGGCCATTCATGAATTATGAGCTCTGAAGGGAAACCTAATGACCCGAATAGGCTTTGTATTCTTTATGATGAGAACCAAAGGGATGATGTGAGGACGTTTGGACTCAATGAAGAGTGCCAAAGAGTTATGAAACACCGAAGTTCAGAAAGGACAAGAAATAAGTCAAAGATGACTTGGGAGAGGGAATAGCTACCCCTTTTTCCGAATATGCCACGCATATATATACCAGGATAGAGTATGTATATGAGTGAGGATATGATCATATATGTATATATCAGGATAAAATATATCGATGTGTGATGTGAGTAATCAATTGCATAATTGTGAGCTGGGATGTTCTACGGGCGATGAAAGGTGCCTTAGTCGTGTTTCCCAAGATAAAAAATGATGGTGGGACAAGAGAATCACATGGGTTTAAAGGCCCTAAAACTGTGTTGTACACACAAAATCTACTGATGTGCCTTAGCAAGAATTGGTACATGTGATCTATAAAGATGCATTGGTGGTGGGGATCTAGCGTGGATATCCAACTGTCATAATTGCAACAACATGCATTGCATTTCATGTGTATTATACCTACCATTTCTTAGGATGATGGTTTAAACGATTATGACATTGGCACGAAGAATGAACCAAAGCATTATTTCATGACATAGCATGCATCCATGGGAACCATCATTTCATGTTCCACCATGTTAGTACATTGTACTTGTTGAGCTTGTAGCTCAAGCCTTTTGGCTCCTAACATTTTTGGTGGACATACTTTGAGATGAGAGGACGACGATGTTGATATGATGAGGCAAGGAATGAAGGTGTCAGAAGCTTGAATCATGTTTATGAACAATTTTGTTATTTGGAATATGTTGTAGTGAACCATGAAGTTTGGAACCATTATGTGTTTGGTGAATTATTTCCTCGTTTAGTTAAATAGGTTTGATTTACTATATGTTGGATTATGAACTAAATATGATATGTTTATAAAGGAATGCTTCTGCTGATGTTAAAATGTATGAATGGTTTGTTATCTTTATTTATTGGGTGTGCCACCTCTTAGGAGTGTGTAGAGTAAGGGGTGAGAGTTGCATTCTATAACTTTGGGGGACTACCCATGGATTCATGAGGTATACCCTAAAGTTTGGATGTTACAACGACCATGTAAAACTCTTTCAATCTGCCTTTATAATAGTTATTTTGATGTCCTTTTAAAGTTGATAAGGTTGCTACCTTGTTCTAGATAACATGCTTGTAGCAAACATATCTCCCTCAGTTTGAGGAAAAATCGAGTGGTATCAAATTTTATAGAACTATTAAGTCCCTTATTTTATCTCTTAAAGTTTGGTAATATTTGGAGTGCTTCTTACATGTCATTTGGATCAAAACTTATGAAGATTCTTTGTTGAGTAGATTTTCAGTTCTAAATTATAGATTTTTTATATCCTTTAATAAAAGGATTTTTCACATGATTTTTAGCTCAATTTAAGGTTGGGAAACTAACAGTGTCTCCTAAAATGTACATTAAATTGAATATGTCTAACCCATTTTGAGACCTAAATACCTTTGTAAGTAAAATTTATACAAATTTAATGACCTGATTGTGATACGGACATGTTCCTCATTAGAAATTGTTTTTGAGTGAAGTCAATTCCTAAATGTTAGTATATGAGTATGTTTGAAGAAAATAATCGATATGGACACTAAAGTTTGATATCTAAGACAATTTGGCACATGGATGATCCTTTTTAACGCATTCAAGGCAAGGAAGTGGCGCTTTTAAAGAGGAGACTCATCATGGAGTAAAAGACATTCTTCACTAGAAGGGGAGAGAGGAAAAGAAAAGAAGAAATCAAGAGATTCAAGGGAGCCAATGGTGCATAGGGGGATTTGGTTAGGTCGTAACTTCTAAGGGGGATAAGGATGAAGGTCTTTTCTAATACTTGATGGGGTTGAAGAGGGATTGTAAATAAGTTTGCGGGATTCATCTGATGAAAAAGAGGGTGACTGGAATTTAATATAAGGTGTGTAATAGCTCTTCTTGTTACAAGCACAAGCAAACAATGATTGTCTTGATTAGCTTGAGCTTAAGGATCTGAGATTCAAGGGATGCAGATATACTTGGAATGACATAAGTCATAATAATGATAGAATACTTTGTAAACGTGATAGGGCTCTTGTAAATCAAGCATGGCTTCAAAGTTATCTGGCATCTGAAGAAGAATTCCTCCACCCAAAATTTTTTTATCACTCTCCCATTCTAATCAGGATTCTTGAGGATGGTCCTAAAGGCAAGGTCCCATTCAAATTCTTCAACCATTGGGTGAATCATCCTGACTTTCTAAAACTGGTTCAGGATTCTTGGGTTGATAATGTTTCAGGCACCCCAATGTTCATCTTAGTCTCAAAGATGAAAAGGCTAAAATTATAACTCAAGCAGTGTAGCAAATTTGAGTTTTATGATATCCGAAGTAGAATAAAGACTACCAAGGAGGAACTTACAAAAATTCTAGAGGAAATGATGAGTGGTACTAGCAGGTCTCTCGATCAGGAGGAAGCTATCAAATACTCCCTCTATTGTGCCCTCTTAAGGGCCAACGAATCCCAGTTGAGACAGAAGTCCAGAATTCTATTGCTTCAAGAGGGAGATAGCAACTCCAAGTTCTTTTATTGATCTATCCTTGCTCACAAATCTAGAAACTTATTTATCAGATCAGCTAATGGAGATTGTATTTTGAACCATGAAAAGATTGCATATGAATTTGTCTCCTACCATAAAGGTCTTCTGGGAGAACCCCACCCTACCATATCACACAATGTCCTGTAACCCAATGTTTCTAAGACTATTTTTGAGATTCAAGCTGCTAATTTGGTTAAGAACTTCTCTTATGATGACATAAAAACCTGTTTGTTTAGTCTTAAAAATGACAAAGCTCTTGGAGCAGATGGTTACACTCCAAAGTTCGTCAAGGCCACTTGGGAGATCACAGGATCAGATTTTTGCTGTGCTATAAATGACTTCTTCAAATATGGAAAGCTCCTTAAGGAGGTCAATCACACTTCCCTAACTTTAGTGCCCAAAGGTCCTAACCCCATAATTGTTTAGGAATACAGACCCATCTCTTGTGTCTGAACTATATACAAATGCATTGCAAAATTGGTGGCTAATAGATTCAAAGGTGTCCTTAGTGACCTTATTAGTGATCATCAAATAGCCTTCATTCCTGGTAGACTCATATCTGATAACATCCAACTTACACATGAGCTTGTTAATGATTATCATCTGAAGAAAGGCAAACCTAGAATTACCTTGAAGCTTGACCTTAGGAAAGCTTATGACAATGTTAGTTGGGATGCTATTGACATTATGCTTGAGGCCTGGCTTGTCCCCCAGAAATTCAAAAGCTGGATCATGGAACTGATTAGTACTACTTCCTACTCCATATCCATGAACGGGTCACTGAATGGATTCTTCATTGGTAGGAAGGGTCTTAGGCAAGGAGACCCCTTGTCCCCTACCTCTTCATTGTCATCATGAAATATCTTGACTATTATATCAAAGGGAGGATTGCAGAGCAACAGTTTAAATTCCACCCAAAATGTAATAACCCAAATATCACTCACATCAATTTTGCAGATGACCTCTTCTTGTTTGCTGCGGGTGAGCCTGTTTCTGCAAGAATTCTCAAAGAAGCTTTTGATGAGTTCCACAACTCTGCTAAACTATCCATTAATCTCAACAAAAATTAGGTCTATGCCGCTACTGTTTATCCTGATTCATTATCTCAGATTCAAGATATTTGGAGCATTGCTGAAGGAAAACTCCCTATCAAGTACTTGGGTATTCCCCTAATTACTTTCAGACTTAGAGCTAGAGACTGTAAGGAACCAATTGAGAAAACCTATAAAAGAGCACAGAGCTGGGAATTCAGAACTCTTAGCTATGGTGCCAAGTTTGAGCTAATAAAATCAGTGATATTATCAATCCAAATCCATTGGTGCTCCAATTTCATACTCCCCAAAAAGATTCTCACAACTCTAAACAAAATATGCTATAGATATCTTTGGGATGGCAATGATCAGAAAAGAAAGATTAGCAAAGTTGCTTGGAATGATATCTGCCTTCCTAAAGCTGAAGGGGGACTAGGCATTTCAAATTCCATTCATTGGAACTATATGGCCATATACAAACTGGTGTGGCATATAATCAGTAGAAGAAAATCCCTATGGGTGGATTGGATCTATTCTAATTTGATCAAAAGGAAAAATTTATGGGCTCTTAAAGTTCCTTTAAGCTGCTCTTGGTCCTGGAGGAAGATTCTTCAGGCAAGGGACCGGGTGAGGAAGCTTTGTAAGTTCAATGTTGTTGATGGCAGAAATATTTTGATTTAGTGGGACATGTGGCATCCCAATAGTCATTTGATTCAACATCTTACCCCGAGAGCTATCCATAGAGATGGATTTAAGCTTTCTGACAAGGTTGATAAGTTGATCCTGAACCAACATTGATTGGCTGGTACTGACCCTAATATGCACATGCTGTGGGACCAACTACACCAGGTCCCCATTAACAACTATTCTTGGGACAAGATTCTTTGGACCCCATCTAAATCTGGTTACTTAAATATCAAGGATACTTGGGCTACTTGTAGGTATCATAGCCAACCAAAGGATTGGGCACCCCTAATCTGGTTTAAAGGAGCTATTCCTAAGCACAGATTCATTGTTTGGATGGCCTTGAAGGGTAGGCTCCTTACTCAAGAGAAACTTCTGAAGCTGGGGATTATTGCTTCCTCTTGTTGTTCTTTTTGTAGGGCCTCAGCTGAATCAAGGGATCATATCTTATTTGAATGCCCTTTCTTTGCTGTCATACAGAGCATAATTGTTTCACTTTTTGGTGCAAATAGAATCCCTCTTCCCTAGAGTGATGAGATATCATGGTGCATACAACACTGTTGTGGTCATGACATCAAAGCTAGACTTCTATGCATCAACTCAGTGCAACAATCTACCACATTTGGAAAGAAAGAAATTCCAGAATATTCAAGTCTCAATGCAATGACCAAGATCACATTATACACAACATTACGGATGAAATTAGATTCTCAATTCCTGCAAGGGCCTGCTCAGTTCCTGATTCACATCAAAACAAATCCCTCTTGGATACATGGAGGATACAAGCCAACTATATTTAGTTCCTGACACTTTGTGGTTGTCTGCAATGTAAAACATACTGTTTGGGTTCTTCAATTGTTGGGCTCTCTCTCTGCCCTTGTTGCTTGTAATTGTTTTTCCTCCTTTTTATTTAATACATACTAAACCTTACCAAAAAAAAAATGGGTGCTTACAAGGAACTTAACACACCATAGACTGTAAAGAAGAGAGCTAGATTTTTCGATTCGATGAACATGTCCTGGGTGCTCTTATTTTATTTTAGTCAAGGAAAATTAGGTATGGAAAAGCAAATAAGAGTCAAACACTAACCCCTACAATTCGCATTCTGCCAGGCATCCCTCATCTGTCCTATTTGTAGGGCTTATTCTTTTCAAAACTCAGGTATTCATATCCCAATTTTCATGGAGATTATTAGGTAATCTGTTGTGCATTGGTTCATCAGAATCTCTATGTAAAGAAGTTTAACCAGAATCCTATTGCAATGTTGCCAAGTTGAGATCGAGGACCTATAGTAATATGAATGGGAGGGATAAACAGGTTATGGGTGAGAAGAGATGTGAATGGGAAGGTTTAGAGGAGATATAAACATTGTTCTGAATTAAGGGAAATGATATATAAGGTAACCATGTGGAACCAAAAGTGGTGGTTGGGAGGTTTACGAGATCTAAGGAAGGGTTAGAGAGGGAAATCTCTTCAAAGAGAAGGGAGCTAAAAAGAGTGGTCTTTGAAGGAAAATGGGACTAGGAAAGAGAGGGGGGGGGGGGGGGGGGG
>JAUPMG010037238.1:0-14413 GCA_031762675.1 Pachysandra terminalis | reverse complement strand
AGTCAAACATGTGCAATGATCAATGTAGTATGATATGATACAAGTATGCGTAATGAAATGTGGATGATAATGCATATGCAATGCAGGGGTAATTAGGCCTAGCACAATCACATGCTCATTCAATTATTCGACCCTTCAACCTATTCTTTAAGGGACTTGCAACCACGGTAAAATGCCACTACTCCATTCTTTAAGGGACTTACACCCACGGTAGAATGCCACAATTCCTTTTCCATTATTCTTCAAGGGACTTTCACCACACGGTAGAATACACCAGTATACTATTCCATTTCTTAAGGGACTTTCACCACACGGTGGAACAAACCAGTACACATATTCCATTCCTTAAGGGACTTTCACCACACGGTGTAACACACCAGTACACATAGTCAGTCCCATTGATGTCCAGTGGATACTCCCAGCACCACTCACAAACCATTCATAATCAATACATAATCAATCTCATTGATTTCCAGTGGATTCTCCCAGCACCACTCACAAATCACACAGTGGATACTCCCAATACCATTCACAAATCACACAATGGATACTCCAAGCACCACTCACAAACACAATTCATATATCACAATCATTCACACACACAGCTAATGGATACTCCCAGCACCACTCACAAATCACACAATTAGACATTGGAATCAATCATAAGATAGATCAGTGGATGCTACTAGCACCACTCAAACAACTCAATTCCTTATACTAACATTACTAACATTCCCAACCATATCTTGTAATCCAATTTCTATATCCAAACTCCTTAAAGTCATAATCTCATCATATCACATTCAGGACTGTCCTATCTTCTTGAAAATCAAACATATCATACACTTTATATCATACGGTCTTAACCATCATTTTTGTTCACACATGTATAAATCACCTCATAGAAGCCTCCCATGAAATTGGGGTTCATATTGGCTTTGGTAGATCCTCGGCATCTACCGAGGCTCAGTAGATTATCTCGAGAGCTTGTTTTTCCTGGGTATTTTCGGTAAATGTCTCGGCATCTACCGAGAGTCCTACCGAGGGTCGAATTTAGCCCATAAAAGGGTTTTTCTCCTAGGGTTTCGTGCCCATACTACCACATACTCATTTTTACACTTCTAAACATGTTATAATTGATTTATATCATCATGAATCTAATCAAACTCAACATATTAATCCAAGACTACATATATAAATCATCATTACTCAAATCATTCAATACACATGAAATAAATCTGGAAATCATTATCAATCTATAAGAACTCATAAGAATATCACACACATTAAAACTTGGATCTAAACATTCATAATCATTTAAACATACAAATCACTCATATAGATGTTATTCAATACCAATATGCAAAATACTACAAGATCACATCAAAGCTGTTCAAATCATGTATAAGATCATCAAATCATGCAATCCCTACTTGTATCTATAACATCATTATAATCTATGGATATAACTACCGTAAGGTCAATGAAGAATCCCTACCTCTTTCTTCTCAAACATTTCTCTGCAGATTTACAACACTAGAAGATCACCAAACCTTCCTTTAGCCTTCTTCCTCCATAGCCTTTCTTCATTCTTTCCTCATCTCTTCTTCTATCTTTTCTTGTCTCCTCTTTTTCTCTACAGCAAAACCCAAATTTTGGTTTTTCTCTCTTGATTGTGCATACCAAAGCAAGGGAATAGGTTATGGAAATCTCCCCATGCTTACATGTGTTCTTTTTAGAAGTGGAGAGAATTAGTTCTTCCCATCTCTAACCATTACTTCCTAATTCAAATTCAATCTAAAGGAAGGTCTAAACTATACCCCTAATGAATTGGTTCATAGACACCTCCATCCCCCTTGTCTTACCCGCCAATTTCAAGCCCTAGCCTCCATAAGGTTTTTAAATTACTTAAGTGACATCGTTGTTTCTAATATTACACAATGGACCTTATATTTTGTTGTAATTACAAATTCTACTAATTTCAATTATTTAGATACACAACCCTATATAATCTTTCACAAAGGATTTTCATTGTTAATTATAATTTAAAGGCACGGGTCGTTACAGCTATCCCTAATAGACTCTTCAAACATATGAAACTTCAAATAAAACCATGAAGTCACACTTACTCATTCCCAAGAAGAGACTTCGAGTGATTTTATTGCTTTATTTCATGCTTCAAAGGTAATCCCCCGGGAGAGGCCTTCGAAGGCACATTCTATACCTTCTAACTCATAAGTTTCCCTCGGATCATATCCACAGACTTCGAAGCACCGTTTATTACATGTTATTTTAAAAGAACTACTAAGGAGACATCTTTCCTTCTACTAAAGTTTGATTCAAAAGCTAACCACCTCCAGATGGTGAACTCGAAGGCTAACCACCACGAGATAGTCAAATCGTCAAAGGTCAGTCACTATAAAAAAAACTAAGGATTCCATCCCCTTCGAAGGACAAAGATATGGGCTTATCACCCTTAATGCACTCTTAAACTCATTAAAACTGCAAAGTAAAGTTTGAAGTCACTCTTATTTATCGTTAGGAACTGGCTTCGGATAAGTTTTACATAACATACGTTAACTTCGAAGGCAATTGCTAGTGAAGAGACCTTCAAAGCCAAGCTTACACCATCTCCAAGAAATCGTTCCTGAAGATAAATTTCTACGTACTTTGAGGAACTTTCTCTCACACTTTACTTTAAAGGAGTTTGTAAGGAAACATGTTTACTCCTGATTTCACTAAGTTCGAGTTGAAGACATTCGAATTAGTTGCTTAAACTATAAACCTTGACGAATTCCAAGATAACTCTTCCTTAAAGGGACTATTGATCATGAAAAATGAATTGTCTGCTGAGAAACTTAAATTTAAGGTCTCTATATGGGTAATTCGAGAATATATTGATCACCTTGTAAATACATGCAATTATTTTGACTTTCTTCGAAGGAGATAGACAACCGCCAAAAGGTGTTCCTTCGAGATGAACGAAGTCCATAAAGATATTACGGCGTTCAAGTAACTCCTTTATGATTAGGATAGATTCCTCAAAATGAGTAGCACGTGATAAAACCTTAACTACTTATAATATATGTTGTATGACTTATCTAAATGGGGTTTTGTCTTATCTGGTATAGCATCAAGAATGGAAACGTTGCTTTTAAGATCTTCGTGCATGTGTTACATTCTAAACCTGAAAATCTCAATGGAGTCCTCAAATTTAAGTTGTTACTCTCACCCCATATCCTTATTGGAGTGGATAAACAATATATTACTAAATCATTGAATTGAGTAAGATAATGTATAAGACAAAGTTCTGGAAAATAGTATTATTAAGAATAACATTCAACCCAAAACAATCTTCAAACAGAAAACAACGAAAATAAAATATAAATAGTCTTAGGCTTCAAATCAATCCCTATTAACTACTGAAAATCAAACCTAATAAGTACTAAATCACAACAAATAAGCCCTACTACAAGTTCTACTAAAATCATCAAACAAGTTTTAAGTATAGCTAAGGTATTTATCATATCCTAGTCCTCCATCTTGATCCTCATAGTCCTGGTGTCCAGCATCTATAGGTCCTGAAATATGTTGTGCTCGAAAGCGTAAGCTACACTAGCTTTGTAAGTAAACAAGTCCAACAGTATTTAAGATTGAAGTATGGACAATGCCACTCTTCAATGGTAATCTATAGATAAAAACAAAATAATTAGTATATGCAAACAATGATGTGAATAATGTGTATGATGCAATATGATGTAATGTGCAATGCAATATGTTGGTTTAGTTATTAATGCATGCTGTGCACCTAACAAGTATAATCACTAGGTGTGATTTAAGACAAACAATCTAATATGCAATATATATGTTATTTGGCATTCGATTATTGTATGTTCATATCTAATCAATCTTTCTTTGAACAAGATGTCAATAATCGAATCCTGAACCTTACGATTTTCACAAAACTTTTTTTTTTTTTTTCCTTTTTGGCCTCCCAACACAAAATTTGATCAAACAACACAATATAGTACATAATTCCGCACAAAACCCATTCATTACACTCCCTAAAACTTCACTTGAATCATCTTCATCATATCATGAAAATCACACTTAGAAATTTGGTTAAAAACCATTAGTATAAACTAATTACTTCATACTCAAAGAATATAGCTTGTACTCATAATTAAATAAAAAATAAAGTTTTACTTGAACACTTATCTTGATTTCTGGTTTGGTGTTTGAGAATCACACATTCTCCCTCTTTTTCTTCTTCTCCAAGCAATGGATCCATCTCCCAAGGCCTTGTGTTTACATAGGCTCTCAGAAACTTACTAATCTAGAATTTAGAAACTCTAATCTCTACCTTTGGATCAACTTATTTGAATCTCGTCCCTTAGATCAATATTCTAGCTTTAGTTGGTTGATTTGTTTCTATTAAGGTGTTATTTCTAATTTTGATTCAGGATCCTAGTCTTAATTAACTCGTTACTATTCTAGTTTGAATTCTTTTTTGTAAAGACTTGTTTCTAATTCTTTGTTTGGATCTCAACCATTACTTTTACAATAAAAGTTCCTACAAGATCCTAATCACATGTCATAACTTAAGAAGTTATGATTGTGTGTGATGCACCTAGTTTCCTATAGTACAACTCATCAATCACAATCAGTCAAAGTCAAACTTGACAGCTATTTACTAAAATTTTAAATTAACCCATAATTTTTTATTATTTACATATTAACCCTAATATTTTGTTTGGGTTGTTACAACATGTTACACGTGTCATTTAATCCTTGATCTTCTAGATATAAAGCAACCTATCACAGAGCAAGTTCACATATTCAAGTGACTCACCCCATTTTCTGAAAATAATTTAGGCGCGTTGAAGTCCACTCAACCTTTAAGATATACTTTAAATGCATGGGCATATTTCAAAAGCACCCCCTATAAATAACAGTGAACATCCTCCTTTAGATTTAGATCTGAAAAATTCAAAGTTGAAAGACAACTGTGAGTGAAGACATTGAAAGAGAAAGGGGAGAGTTAGTCATATTCACGTATAGCTCTTGAATATGTGTCATGGACTTTGAGTCACTTGGATTCTAAGGTTTCCTGTTCCAAGATATGTATTCTATTTGGCATATTACGTACTTTGGTATCCCCTCTTCTTGTCCATTTCTTTGTTTTATTCACAGGTCACATTTGAGAAGGAATGTTCTGGATAGAACGACTGTGTAACGATTTAGACTATCTTGAGACAAACTTTTTGGATTTTTATCTTTGACAAAGCAATAGTATTAGTGAAATTTTTATATTATCTGTCAATATATTTTAAATATTGTCCATTACAAATCCTGCATCATCAATTCTAAGTAATAATGAATGATGTTTTATATTAAAAGAATGTTTACACGGTCTTTGTTGTTAGGTAATTAATATCGTCTCTTTATTTTTTACTTTCTATTTTTTATATTATTATTCTGTCTCTTTATCTCCCTCTCTCACCTTTTTCTATTGAGAAATGAAATTCATTAACTATTTATAATTTTACATTTATGAAAGAGTTCTCTCCTGTGACTCACGTCACTCCTATTTTTATTTATTTTTATATTAATTATTAAAAATAAATTTATTTACATACTTTCATCATTTTCATCAAAGACATTTCTATCTAAATATACAAGAAATATAAATATATTAGTTAAATATTAAAAATTTATTAAACTTAAAATTTTATTTTTAATAATATAAATTTATTTATACTATATATGTTTATATATTTGATAATAAGCAATTATATAATATTTACAATAATTTTAAAAACGTATTGATTTTATATATGTATATATGCTATGAAGACACTCTGATTATAAAGTATTTTTTAAGTTGGCGCTCTCACACACTTGCACCTGCTCTTGTTTTCGCTCTCGCTATATGCTCTGGTAACTAAGGGCTTAACGTCCTCTATAATCTAAACCAAACTGAACCAGGTCGATTTAAATCGATCTCAACCCAAAATCAAGTCGGTCTAATTTTATTTTATAATTTTAAAACTAAAACAGAATCCAAAGTCTAAAAATCGAACTAAAACCAAATCGACGTCGATTTGACACTATATATATCGCTTATGGTACAAGGGCAGAATTGAAAATCATGTTCAAGATTCTTATGATTTTCTTGCTAGCCAAACGCACAATTACAATAATCATGCAATTTTCTTGTAACATCCAAATAGCTTCAAGAAAGTTATTTTCACTTTCTTTTCACATTACTTTTATTCTCTCGCAATTTCTCTGTATCCAAACGAAGCCTAATGAGAGCAGCAAGAGAAAGCTGGATTAAATCCAGCTTGCGAAGCAGAATGCTCAGGAACCACCGCACAACTCCTTAAGGATGCTGAGGTCAAGCGGCCTCACATCGAAGATTCTGTCAAAACTACTTCCGTTGATTCTTCTCTTTCTTGTCCTCCCATTCTTGTTGAAGTTTTACTCAATCCGTTCTTTTTTAGATTTTTAGGGTTTTATGCTCTTGATTTCTTCATTTATTTTCCTTTTTTCTTTTAGTTTTTTTTTTTTTATCCTTTTCAAAACGGATCGAATTGGATTTCGGATCATTGTCAAGTTCAAATAGAATTTATGAAGATCCGCCGGATTTGAATTGAGATCTACTAGAATTTTTAACGGATCGAATTCTGATTCAGCAAAATCCGCTTCGAATCCAATCTGTTTACAGGCTTACTAAGAGCATGGCACTATAAGCTTATCATGCCGTGCTGGTATGACCCGTTGTACATTCCTAAATGTAGGGGTGCAACTTGGATTGGTTAAACACAAAACTAAATCGATCCAAACTGATTTCAGTTCGGTTTGAGTTTCTAGATAGATTTGGTTTTGGTTTTGAAATTATAAAACAAAATTAGATCAATTTGGTTTTGGGTTGAACTTGAAGCCTCGGCGTTAAACCAAACCGAACCGAAACCCGAACTCTAATGTTAATATATATAGTTTTAAATCAAACTGAACCAAACTGATTTAGACCGAATTATAGTCTATATATATAGATAGTATAATTCTAGAAAACATTTTATTAACCCGACCGAACCCAATCCAAACCGAACCAAAACTGCAATTTGGGTTAGGTTGGTTTGGGTTCGGGTTTCGCATTTCGCATTTCAATTCAATCAGGTTTTTGGGTTTGACAGTTCGGTTCTCAATTTGGTTCGGTTCGGTTTTGAGTTAACCTGCACCAATGTCGGTTTGGACTTGAGTTGATGTCAACCCAAACCAAACCGAACCGAGTTGCACCTCTACTTGAAACCAAACAGAATTATCTTGTAGACCGTTGTAATGACCTATAAGTTATAGATGGAAGCCCTCAGTGTCTAACGCTGTATAAACAGGAAAATTCAGTTCTTGGGCGTTGAAGATAGCCAAAATCGGAGAGAAAATGCAGAGCTTCAAGGCGTTATTAGTCAGGCGTTCTCTTCACATTCCTCGTTTTCTCCCCCAGTATAGAAGCGTCTGTTCTCATCTCAACGACGTCAATGGCAATGATCTTGAAAGCCAAGTAAATTTCAGAGAAATCCCACTTTCTTTTATCTGAGCTGAAGCATTAAACTTCCTCTCACTCTCCTTTTATCCTTCTCCTTGTGTTTCAGGTACTAGTTGAAGGCAAAGCTAGTTCAAGGACTGTGATTCTCAACAGACCCTCTGTTCTCAATGCCTTTAATACTGCAATGGTACTCTTCTATGGCTTTTTTTTTTTTTTCTTCCATTTAATTTTGGTTTCTGGGTCTGTGTTGTTTACTTGTTTTCGCGTTTGGTAAATACCCATAAGAGGATTTTGTGTATTTCGGTTGTGTTTTAGTCTTCAAGGGGCGTATCTGAAATTTTGGTTTCTGGGTTTTCTTTATCTACGTGTTAAGAGTTGAATTTGAATTTTCTGTTTTGCTTTTAGTCTTTTGATGTAACCTATTCACATACAGATACAATATATAAAAACAACTGAAACGACTCCGCAAAGTGTGGGTCTTCAATCATTTTCCAGATATCGATTATTACTCTCACATGGTATTAGAGCCATATTTGGCTAACACCCTTTTCTTCTTCTTCAATGGAGTCTCCTAGAAACAATTCTTCTTCTACGAATGACGTCAAACCATTTTCCATTAACATCGTTGGAAATATTCAACACCCAATGCTCTATTAGGCTTGTGTTGAGTTGAGATCAAGCAATAAAGATGAACAGAAAACAAAGATCAACAATGCACACAGATTTACGAGGTTCAGCCAAGCTTGCCTACGTCCTCGGGAGAGAAGAAGGTTTCCACTATGTTCAAAAGAGAAAATTAGGGTTAGAACTTAACTCCATAGGGATATGAGCCACCCACTATCTCTAACAGCTTGACATACATAATTACTTATTCTGGAACTCTCAGTTTCTTCCAATCTTGAAGGCACTTGATCTTATGGGTTTCATTGATGGATAAGCTCCCTATCCTTTTCATATTCTGTCAGAAAATACCTCAACACCTATTGCAAATCCATATTTTTTGTAGTGGTATCGTCAAGATCAGTTATTACTAAGTTGGTTGGTCTCTTCCTTAACCAAAAGTGTCTTAGCTCATGTTGTTGGTATCTATCTTCTTGAGATGTTTGGGTTACTTTTGAGAAGATGTTTGCCTCACAGTCCAGATCTCGTGTTATGCAGTTGAGATTGCAATTGCAAACATTAGAGAAAGGAACAGTGTCAATGGTCGACTACTTACAAAAGGAAAAGTCACTTGCAGATTCTTTGGTTGCAGTTACCCATCCAGTTCCTGATTATGATCTTGTTTTCTTCATTCTGAGTGGCCTTGGACGAGAGTTCGAAGCTCCTGTGACCTCTCTCACCACATGTTTTGATAGTTCTTTACACTTTAATGGTTGCTATGATCTGCTGTTCAACCATGAGATGCATATGGAACAATCTCTCATTTCTTCTCCTTCTACAAATGTTGCCTGTCGACAGAACTTTTCTTCAAACCAAGCAAATCGCTCAAGGCCATAATGTTATTTAATTTGGTCTTCAGGGAGCTCGGTTGAAGAAACTGTACGAGTCGTGGGAAGAAAATCCTGATATTGGGTTTGTTGTAATGAAGGTAAATATGTTTCTGTTTCTCTTCTCCCCCCTGGTTGTTTTCAGTTTCTCATTTTACTTGTTGGATTATTGAATTTTTTTTATTCATATTATGGAAAAGGAAAAAAAAATTTACCTACCATTTTGGATTTCTGAAGGGCAGTGGCAGGGCATTTTGTGCAGGAGGAGACATCATTACTCTCTATCATTTAATAAATGAAGGTATGCGATAGATTTTTTTTTTTCATTACTGAAACCTGAGTTACAAAGTTTTACATTTCAATCAAATTCAATTCTCTCAGAAGATTATCCAGATTGAATTCTTTATGGTTTAAACAAATTTTATAATTGGATCATTGGACAGGACATTTTCCAGTGTGCAACTCTGTCTTTAAGAGTTAAAAACCATTTAGGAATACCTGAAGATGTTAAAATTTGACTAAACTTTGAGGTGAAATGAGTTATATTATTGATTATGATATATCCATTTTGCTATCCCTTTATTTTATTATATTTATTATTATTGTTTTCTTCTAATTTGCTTTTTTCATTTATTTTCTAAGACAAATTAATGAAGAATTTTAAGGCTTATGCATTATACTAAAGCTTAAGAGATGAATATTGTGCTGACTTAAAAAACAGAAACATATTTACATTCTTTCTAATCTCTTTCTCTATGCTCTCCTCCAAATGATTTTGAGGTTCGTTTATGTGAAGCTGATCCATAGTTGTTTCTGGGTATTCCCAGTAAGAGGATGTTCTCTATTTCTTCTAGCTCATTTTGAAGATGCCATGCATGATTTAACTAAGGTTTTAAATGTTGATGTCGCTGGCCACGTCGCTGAGTCTGGCCACCGACATGGGGGAAATTTTCCCCAAATTATAGAAAAGGTGGGGAAATTCACCCCAAATACATTTTTTTTATTTAAATCTTAGATTATGTTTAAATAATAACTAAATACACTAAGATACATTAGAATATGTTGAAAACAACACATGAAACATAATGGTAAAGGGTTAACACTCATTCAACAAAACAAAAAAAATAGATGTTTTACCTCCAATGTGTCACCCCAAATACATTTTTTTAATTTAAATCTTAGATTATGTCTAAATAATAACTAAATACACTAGAATACATCAGAATATGTTGAAAAAAACACATAAAACATAATTGTAAAGGGTTAGCACCCATTCAACAAAACAAAAAATACATGTTTTACCTTCAATGTGTCGAGTCATGCGTTGAATCTGCAATCTTGTACTCCAAAGCACGCTTGATTTGTGTTTTTATACAAAAATCTAGATGAAAGTTGAAAAAAAAACAAATTTTGTTGGTTTTTGTTTGAAAAGAAATGGGGGAGCATCTTTGGGGAAATGTCGATCGAAATGATCGACATTTTGGAGAAATTTCGCCAACATTTCCCCCAAACCCCCCTTCAAGTGGCAACATTTCACCAACATTTAGCGACATGTTGGCGAAATGTTGTTGACATCAGGGAAAAACAATTTCCAGCGTTTCCCCTGATGTTTCGTGTCACCCATGCCAAAAATGGCGACATGACACCGACATTTAGAACTTAACCAAATTATATACTTAAATGACATTGGATGAATAATTTATTAAAATTGAAGTTGTCTAGGATAATAGATTTATCATTCATGCCACGTATGGTTGAAGCAAATTCTGTATGTAACAAAGAAATTGAACTGAGAACTCTATCCAAGCTTAGGTTGACAGATAACATGTTTGAGCCATGCAAGCCACTTGGTTTATATAGAGCTTCAATTATCAGAAGTGGCCTGAATTCATGGCTGTCATTCTTATTCTTATTAGCTTAAACTTCGTTAACTGATGGCCTTTTTAGAGGTGCCTTTTTATTTTGTGGTACTTATTGAAGATCTGATTTTCAATCTCAATCAGTGTACCAAGTAGGGAATGTATTGCTTTGCCATTATGGCGTTCGGTTTGGATTTCTGTCAAGATCTCACTGGATATACCCTTTTTGATCCTTCTTGATTTATCCTAACCTCATACATGTACAGTATGGAATCTCCATGTCCATTTTGGAGAGAAGAAAATAAAATGCTAACTATATTCTACCATCATGCAGGCATATCAAGGTTTAAAGGATCGGTCCGGTCCGGTCCGTACTGAGACCGGACCTCAACGGTCTGGTCCCAAGCCATGCTACAAACAATTGTATCGTGAGGTTCTTGACCAGACCGGTACAACCGGTACCAGTCTGGACCGGTACAACCAGTACCGGTCTGGACCGGCCGATACAAACGGTCCTTTGACCGGTACAACAGGCTACTGCACGTAGTTTCGGCCGATACTGCCAGTATTATTTAAGTTGGCCGACTTGTGTTTATAATCTTCTTTTAATCTAATTTTTATTTTTGGCAAGTTTTTTACTTCTTAGAAATATCATTTCTATAATATAGTTATCTAAATTCCTTGGATTCTCTTCTTAATCTTGCTAGCAAGATGTGTTTTTTCCGAACTCAGAAGCAAAAAATTTCAAGGCTTCAATTTTACTTAGATTATGTTATTCTAAACTGCAATTTCGGGTTATTGCTTTTCCGTGCAGGAAAGATCGAAGACTGTAAGCAATTCTTCAGGACAGCATATAGTTTTATATACCTTGTAGGCACATATTTGAAACCACATGTGAGTATTCCATTATTTTCATTCATTAAATGTTGATATATGCATCAGGATCCATATCTAGGGAGGGTACTCTGAACTCCATCATTCTTTAATTTTCTGGCTTCAGCTGTGTATTGAGAACAATGAATTTCATCTCCTTCTAGAACTCGTATAAACCTCCTAATGAATTGCATGACATAAACTGTAGACACAATCTTTTAGGTCAGATCAACATCAGGATACTGCACGTAGTCATGGCTTTGATATAAGTAGGGCCGTTTGGTTTGTCCGCTTGAAGGTCATGTATTTGTAGAGGGAACAAAGAAGTTTCCCTTCTCCTATAGTCTTCAAAATTCTTTTGAAGGGAATAATAATAAATCTAAAAGTAGGGTTGTACACACTGACGCTTTTATTTTAAGTTCTAGACTTCTAGTTTAGGTCCAATTCTCTCAACCGAAGGAATTAGCTTAAACCTAGGGATGTGCAAATGGGCCGCGCGTGCCTGCACGGCACGGCTTGATTATTTAGCGGGTCGTGCTTAATTTCAGGTCCCCTAGGCCTAGCATGGCACGACGCGCGGTTATTATCGTGTTGGGCCGGGCTTCGTGCTTTGCCTATAGTTTGGCTAAAAACCCAATCGGGCTCGTGCTCAATCGTGTCTGGTCCTTGCCGTGCTGTGGGCAATGACCCCCAGGCCCGGCATGACACTATAAGGCCTATCATGCCGTGCCGTGCCTTGCCCGGCACGAATCGTGCCGTGCCGTGCCTGACACGAATTGTGCTGTTGTGTTTGGGCACAGGCCAAATCATGCCGGGCCGAGCAGGGACACACGGCCCAACCCATTTGCACATCCCTACTTAAACCCTCTTCTAAAGGGCATTTTAATGGTTCAAATTAAACATCATATCCTAAGTATGTTTGATTAGAATATCACTATATATACATATTGCTATCTTAATTCCTTAATCTTATATTAACATTTTTTTTTCTTTTACAAATCTTATTCAAGGATATGAATGTTTGTCTTTCTACCTATCCTTCAAGGTTAGGGTTTAACATATTCAAGAGTGGAATTTGAGGGTTGCGCATAGGGCCTTGTCCCTGATCTTTTTTTGGGCCTCTACTCATAAGGAATTTGAGGAGATGAAGTTTGATGAATTTAATTGTAAATGGGGTCTTTTTTGGGACACTTGAGTTTCACATTAGTAGGGGAACTCTTTTGTTTCTGTTGTGTATTTTGTACAGATTATACTATAATTAATATATGACTCATTTTTACCGATCAAAAAAAAAAAAAAGGGATCCTAGTGGTCTAGTTCACATTGGATCCTCGCAATCCATTTCATTAAATCAAACATGCCAAATAGGATCCAAGTGGTCCATTTTAAATCCGATCTTAGTGATCCATTTCATCAAATCAACATAAATCAAATTGGATTCTAGTGGTCCATTCTATTAAATCAGATCCTCGTGGTCCATCAAATGTCAATTAGATCCTACCGGTCCATTTCAAATTAATTTAAATCAAATCAGATGGGATCCTATTGGTCAATTTTATTAAGTGGTGGTCCATGTTAAGTTAAAATCCAATCAAATCAAATCCTGTTCCTCAATTTCAATATTGAACTGCAATATGGCTTGATCCTATTATTGGGTGCTTAGGCAGCCTGACAAATTAAAATTGGGTTTAGCCAATTGTTTCATCTTATGGGTACCTATTAAAATTGAAGACTTTAAGGTTGGAATCAAGGGCTATTCCCATAGGACAAGGGATGTAATTAAGGAGTTGTATTGAGACACCCTGAATGGAACTTCATTGCAAATAATAAAAGGTCATGTTACTTCATGAGCAAAATTGTGTTTGGTGAATATTTTCATTCAACAGTAACCATCATTTGATCTTGCATTAAAATAGATTATTGATTCTAATTCTTTACACCTGGATCTTTTAAAAAAGAGTTGTAGGTGTATATCCTAGTATTATTGGCAGAGATTAATATATGCCTAAAACATTTCTATCTTCTTCTTGTTTGCTATCTCTACTTTATCTTTAGATAAAGGGAGTGCTTACTGAGGAAACTACTTGTTCTCTTCATGTTTATGCGTGTTAGATTATTTATTGTTAGAAATCTCGGAGAACATAAGTTGAGAGGCGATAATATTCATATCCTTTTTCTGTAATGTGCTTAAGTGAAGTTTTTCAGTTCATTGTGCTCTTTATGCTTTGTAACCCTAAACCTGGTCTAGGGAGTTAATTTTAGGCTCCCTATTCTATTATAGTCAATCAATCAGAGCCTAAACTTTTGTTGAAAGCTTCATAAAAAATGCAAATAGTGTCATCTTTTTACTTGATTTTATTTTGTGGATTTGTACCAATGCATTATTTGAACACTCTTGTAGATTTCATCATGACTGTAGACAGTCATAATATATTTTGCCAACAAAGCTTCATTTTTAGCCAAAGTCTGGTTTTATGCACAACTTCTATCATGTTTTACTCTAGTCATCCTCTCCACTTAGTTCATTCTGAAAATACTTGTCTACCAGGTACCTGACACCCCAAGGACTGGCTGACACGCTATGTGGTTCGCCACTGTACATGGCTCCGGAGATTATTCAGAACCAGAAGTATGATGCAAAGGTA
>JAUPMG010037207.1:0-14414 GCA_031762675.1 Pachysandra terminalis | reverse complement strand
CATTATAACTTAAAGAGTTATGATTGTGTGTGAAGCATTCTAGTTTCCTATTGTGCAACCCACCAATCACAAGCAGCCTAAGTCAAATGTGTAACCACTTACTAAAATTTTAAATTACCCCTATACTTTAATTAATTACGAATTAATCCTTATAAACGTTCAGGTTATTACATTAAATGCATCCAAATACATCAAAAAATGCAAAAAAAATTGCCTACACATTAAAAGTAATTACTTTAGGGGGGTTAGGATACACGCTGTTGGGTTTGTAAGCTGTAAAAAAGATGCTCTATGTAATTTAGTCAAACTAAAAGTGAATGTAAGTCAAACTAAAAGATACATAAAACTAGAAATCAAGTGCCATATCCTTGAGGGAAAAGAGGGAAATCTGGGGTTTTTTATGGGTCCCCCCCCCCCTCCAAAAGTTTTAAACAACCTTTAGTAATGTCTAAATACATCATTATATTATTAACATACAATATTTCTTTAATTTTTTAGATTATTTCAAAAAAAATTGAAAATTTCCCCCATGTCGCCCATGTCGAGAGACATGTTGCTTGACATGGGGGAAAACGAAAGCTGGGATTTTACCCCCAGGTTTCGTGTCGCCAGGTGGGGAAATGACGAAATGTCGCCGACATTGCGAACACCGGCAAAACCCATATTTTGGTACATAAAAATAAGGCCCCTTTTGGATAGGCATGATTTGGAGGGAAACGGGACATTCTACATACAATGCCCTTGGTTGCGGGAAAATTGGGGGCCCACTGATGAGTAGTTTTGCAGTACGGCCTTAATTTCCATTTAGATATTGCACTTCACTATCCTACTAGAATGATTAGATTTGGTTGAAGTGAGGGAGGGATACTGTCCTGTGCAGAATAGTGCATTCTTTATCTATAATATCTGCTGATTCTTCTGCTTTGACTTATTATTTAGATCCTGTGCAGAATAGTGCATTCTTTATCTATGATATTTGTTGATTCTTCTGCTTTGACTAATTAGTTAGGACTATCATCCTAAATGGAATTGCATTTGAGGCGCATAGATCTTGCATATGAACTGGACAATATCTATGAAACAGAGCAGATTTTGTGTTGTAATTTAAAACCTTCCTCTGTGAAGGTTTCATCCGCTAACAAAAACAAAAAAAGCTTGATCTTCTTTTAGTTTTCTCTGTGAAAGCCAAACGGAATTTAGAGCAGACGTGTTTGCATCTTCATTCTAAAACAAACATAAATCTTTCTATCTGGAGAATATGTGGTGTGAAATGGCTATATTTTAGGCAGAACACACTAAACCTCGGTACTTGAAATTCTGTTGCAACTTGCCAAACCTATAGATATGCAACTTGTATAATCAAACCAATTTTTAAGTTAATTAATGATGCATTGAACTTGTATATGTGCTTGTGACAAATGTTGAGATCAACTGTATTGCACCCCTCCATCTTTTCTCCCCATGGCATGAAATTTCCTTGTAGTTGTTGGATTTTGAAAAAGAAGACTTTGGTGCATAAACAACAGCAATGGAAGCTTCTGAACACTAGTGTACCGGCAGACATTCTTCATATCCCTCAAAATATCTCAGACAGTTCAAAAAAATAAAATATTGTTAGGAGTTAATGAAGTCTTAAGTAGTTCGAATAAGCCGAAGCATAGATTCAACTTAAAGTTTCCAGAACAAAAATTAGGGATGTGCGTTCTCTCACCTAATAAATAGAAAAACTAAGAATAGAGTGTTGGGCCACCCAGCCTCTTATTTACAGATGTGAATATTAGTATGCTGCAGTTTATACCATTAATGGCTCAGTTGGTTTGTATTACTGCATACCTTTCTCAACAACCAACAATCCAAAAAAAAATTACAAAACTTAATCGTTGCCATATCACATGGTAAAAGTGCAATACACAGAACATTTGCAACTTGTGTGGGAGCAGGGTTGTTCACGTGGCCTATCGTGAATCCTCATTTGAGAAGGATACTTTAGATGAACAAACGTTATCTCTCCATGTGATGGAAAACCTATTATTTCATTAGGAAAATAAACTTGGCTTGTAGGACCAAAGAATCTCATAATAAGTACCCTCTTATTTTTTTTTTTGATGAGTAATGAAGCAATATTATAAATCAGAATAAGTGGACCTACAGACTTACATGAAGAAAATAAACAATCTGTCCCCCTCTCCCCCCGCCCCCTCCACACACACGCACATGCACGCGCACACGCACACACACACACACACACACACACAGACATTCCTTCAGTCGGATTAAGTTCCCTTTCATGTTTTTGTGTATGTTTGTGTTAATAACTTTGTTACTTAATATTCATTTGGGAGTTGTAGTTTATGCACAGTTTTTTTCTGAATCACCTAATCTAAATTGTGATACCAATTGTTTTTCATGACGTTACACTTGATTTAACCAGACAAACTGCTAGCCATCATCTCAAGGATGTAGTTGCATCTTTTGACCGAAAATATATGAAGGCTGCTGCTTAATTCTAACTAGCACTTTTGAATGTTTGCCTTATTCAATGTTGTTCTAAACATCAATTCTTGAGATTCTCCTTGTTTTTCTTATTCAGATTGTGGGGCTTTGTCAAGCCCTCAATGATGTTCTCGACAGCATGGCCCAGAAGGGGTTATCAATTCCTGTCTGAACTACATTGTTGATGCTTTTGCTGTTGGAAAGGTTTTATGAATGGAAGGAAATATACTTCAGAGTTGTGCTTCTATCCAGTGTGAAGAATGAGGTGGGTTTCTTCGCCGATTCACATAGATGAAATCAATCATTTTATGTAGGCTGTTTTGTTTTTTCGATGGCTTTGGTAGTTATATTCACCTTCTAAGTCAGGTGAAGTTGATCATTTTATTTTAACAGAAAAAATATCAATGGACCTCCCACAAAAAAAGTTATAGCAAATAGATTGAGATGCTTATCTGATGTTGGCCGAAAGGCTCAAAGCTAAGGCCTTGTTTGGCACAGCTTCCTAAGGGCCAGGGAGCCCTTTCTAGACCTGAAAGAGCTTCCCACCTAATGTTTGGAGACACTTCTGAAAGTTGCTTTAGGTGGAAGTGCTTCTTCAGGAAGCTTATTTTGGTGAAGCAGGTGTGGGGCTGCTTCTAAAAACTGAGTTTACAACAAGCAATTAGTAATATTCTAAGTTTAAGTAGAATTTTCGAACCTAAAAGTTTGTACAGAGCATCTTTTATATAATTTTTTTTCACCAAACGTAATTTTCAACCAGTGGCTTTGATTCAAAGCCCTTCACATTGAACTTCCAGTTGTAGGAAGCTATGCCAAATAGGTCCTAAATGTATTTTCAAGTCTTGAGCCCTGCTCCTAAATGAGCCCAAAGTATTTGGTATTCTAGGGCTTTTTGTACTCTTTGGGACAAGGCCGAACTGGTAGACGTGGAAAGTACATTGGCTCTTATTTCATAAGCAGTTGGATAAGCAAAATTCCATTTAAACCAATACCAATAGGTTGATTTACAGCCATATAGTTTCCTCGTATACCTCTGTCCATTCGGCCAAACATATGCTGGCATGTAATAAACTTGCAGTAATCATCGGTTTCTTTACATCTATGGCATAAACTACAAGTTGGATCAATGCTTGGTGTTCTTCGGTTCAGTCTTGCCTGTCACAGTTGGGAGTTTTCCCTCAAAACATTTCTATAAAACTTGTGGCTTTGCTGTTACACTGATCTTACATACGACTTTTGCCTAGATTTGTCGCAAAAGCATGGACCCAGATCGGTATGGCCCAATACGATAAATTCGTGCCTTGTATTATATCAGGCCTGAAGGCCCGAAATTAGGCACAGCATGGGATGATTAGGGCCGTTGGACACCCCTAGATCTTGCCAAGGAGTGGATATATGATTTCTCCTATTTTTGGGTCAAAAGCAAAGGCCTAGAGCGGTCGGTATAATGTGCCTGTGCTTGCTACAGCCGAACGGGAAGAGTCCGTTAATGATGTACCAGAGAAAAAAAAAAACTCCTTGAATGCTGTTAGGGGTCATACGAAGTACGTGGAAATGAATTTTTCTCCTTGTCCAAGACCCTTTACAATCCACTACAAAAAAAAAAAGGTAGTTTTCGAAAAGGGTATTGTCCATATGAACCAATCACATTCATGATGCAGGTTTTCGTTAGACATGAAAAAGGGACATATCATCTGGAGCAAGATGCGTGTCACAGATGTTGCAGTGCGTATCTATTCATGTCATGCATTCATGGCGACGGATGCGTGTCAACGCATAAGGCTTTCGTGCATCTCCCAAAGCTTGATGCGTTGGCATGCATTCACACACCCACGCACATCATTGGGGCTATGTTGTCTAGAGCATGGCGGTTACAACATATACTGCACTGTGCATCTACGCGCGCCACGTGTTCAATGGTGTGCGTGGATGCTTGGCGCAAATACATCAAGCTTTGGAAGATGCACCAAATCTGAGATATGAGAATCTCGAGGATTCCAAGGAAGAGACTTTTGGACCCACCTCGTGGATATGGATAGCCACTATAACATTAACCCTTACTTGCTTGAATAAGAGTTTCAGTAATAATATAATCAGCGGAAGTCTATCTAGATTAAAACCATTGCGCAACCAAATGTGTCGAGCAATCAACCCACAAGTATAGTAATATAGTCTAAGTTATCTCTATTACAAATTTTGCCCTCCAAGGGTTCAAATCAAGTTAATTAAAAATCATGATATCCATTATGAAAATCAGGTACTGGAAACCGAAAGGGTCTCTCCTCCAAACAGGCACGCCAAACGAGTAGATTATCTATAGAGTTAATGATCAGTCGAAGCCTAGTAGAGAAATCCTATGAGTCTACAATACTTATTTTTATGCATGTAAACCAACACAGTTCATATCATGCGTTTCATTCAGAACATAATATTACAGTCATATGTGTGTTATCATGTCATAATATTACATATCTCATATTAGTACGAATATAACAATGGTCATGTAACAACATAGTTCACATGAATACCACAATATATCAAACATAATTATCAATAAATAATAATCTCCATAGTCCTACTATGTTAAGGTTTTCCACATGATCCCATTATGTTCAAGGTGATTCCACATGGTTTTACCATGTTCCAAACAAATAATCATCCACGCATACACGTGGTCCCACCATGTTACACAGCAACCACACAGTCTAACTATGTTCTACAACAAGCACCACATGGTCCCACCATGCTACGGCCAATCAACATAAACTGATATACCATATATCTAGCACATAACCATTCTTTTAGGGACTTGCACTCATGGAGGAAGTCTCCTGTAGTATTCCTTTAGAAACTTGTACCCATGGTGGAAATACATCCTTATTCACAAAATCAAACACATATAAATACTAATAGTCTTACTATGATCATAAACCACATATATCACAATTTTTTTAGGGACTTTCACCCACGGAGGAAGTACACCCTTACAGTCATTTCCTTTAGAGACTTTCACCCACGGTGGAAATACACCTATCTATGTTCTTGCCTTTAGGGACTTTCGCCCACGGTGGAAGCTCACTAATAAGTCATGAAATACCACATATTAAGCCATTAATTACGTGACTTATCTGATATTTACTCACATTAAAACTCTTTATTTCACCTAGAATTTATCAATTCTATTTTATATTGCAATTGTTTTAATTATGCGTAATTTATTGATGTAGAGACAATTTTGGAGACCAATCTTGGTCGAAGGAAATCAGACCCAATCGGATCAGATCGGACGGGTCAGATTAGTTCAGATCAGATGAGTCAGATTAGTTCGGATCAAGCGGGTCAGATTTAGTTCAGATCAAGCGGGTCGGATTTAGCTCAAACGGAATCAAAACCAGAAATGGAATCTGACCCGATCAAGGAAGCCGACCAAGACCCAACTCAAGCCAATCAAGCCGGCCCGACTCCAACCCGCTAATCAACTCGGTTCAGCCCAAGTCGTTATGAACAAAATGGTTAATTTGTTTTGAATAAATGTGTTTTTGTTATTTTCCCAAGGAAAGAGGCTGATTTGTAAAGAATTAGTTAGTGCGGGAGAGAGATAAAAAGATTAGAATTGATAACCAAAAGAAGCCAAATTGTTTTACAAAGGGGCAAGGACTTATTTTCTTTTTTGGGGAAAAAGTGTAATTTTGAAAACTAAGTTGTCTTCAACCTCTGAATTAGAATCAAAAGAAAACGAGTTGGCCTAAAGAACAGAGCAACCCAAAGTGGAAAGTAAACTAAAAAGTAAGCAAGCCAAGGTCTGATTCATTTTGTCAAGCTCATTAGGAAGAAATCCTCAGCAACTGAATTGGAAGAAAACAACAAAATTAGAAGCCAAGAATCCAAACTGATTTGGTTGGAAGCTGAATGAAGAAAGGAATAAATTTAATTGGTTGCCACTGTCTTCAATTAGGAAAGAAAGTTGTTGCTGTTGGCGTGAACCAAGAAGGAAAGAAGTGGACGGAAAATTAGAAGAAATTGATCGTGCGGCTCAACCAAGGAGTTGAATTCTTGGGCATATGATGAACGGTCCAGATCGTCATCCTTGATGGAAGCAGCTCTTAATTTTGAAGTTCTATAAATTAAGGAACTTTACAAGCTTCCAGATCCCATCTCTTCTCCTTTTTCTGCTGAAATTCTATTCAACATGGAAGCCTAATTCTCTACAAAGGCTAGGGGTGAAGTCCCTTGTAATTTGTACGAGTTTATTGTAATTCTTTATTTCAATGAAATTATATTTTGATTGTTAATCTATTTTGATTCTTTGTGATGTATGAGTTCTTCATTCTTTTTATGAGTTCAATCATGTTTTTCTCATCATTAAGAAGAATTTCTCATGGTTTTTAATAGGAATCTAGAATTGAATTGAATGGGTTTTTCTAAAAGTATCCTAGCCACGTCGTGAACCACGGTTACGAAGTGTTCCTGAATTATTTTAGTTCAACCGAATCAAAGGTCTTCATAGCAATCAAGCATATAATTTATCCGAGTTACAATAAATTTCATACCGGTTCAAGGACTGCCCCAATGCATGGGCATTCTCACTATTGATTTTAACCCGTTTATTTATTTTTATTGATCATTTAAATTAATCCCTTTTTATTACCAATAATTTTTCATTATTATATTTGTCCTTTAACCCACTTTTGTCTTGAAATCCATGCTTTCTCTGGTTCGACCTCGGACTCCTGAGAATTATATTTCTTAGAACTCCTGCACTTAGGAGTGAGCAAGCACTCATCTATCCAAAAGGTCTCACCTTACTACGGCCAACGTAACCCAATCATAATTATTCACAATCACATCAAGAATCATAATGTACATACATCACAATTAATTCAAATGCAATGCGGTGTAATGTAAAGTATGATGCAAGCATGGAGTGAAATAAGATGCAGTGCAATGCAAGGTGTCACCAGGCCTAGCTCAGTCACATGCTCAATCCAACTCACAACTATACAACTCATTCTTTTTAGGGACTTGCACCCACGGTAGAAAAACACCTTTACAATCCGTTCTTTTAGGGGCTTGCACCCACGGTGGAATCACACCATATATACGACCTTTAGGGACTTTCATCCACGGTAGCAACACCTTTACAATCCGTTCCTTTAGGGGTTTGCACCCACAGTGGAATCACACCATATATACGACCTTTAGGGACTTTTACCTACAGTAGCAACACCATATATATGACCTTTTGGGCTTTCATCCACGGTAGCAACACCAGTCAAATTCTTGCCTTTAGGGACTTTCACCCACGGTAGCAATACCTATCAAATCACTTACCTTTAAGAACTTTCACCCATGGTGGAATAACACCCTTACCAAACTTTCCTTTAGGGACTTTCAACCATGATGGAATATACCCGTACCATGCATTGCCTTTAGGGACTTTCACCCACGGTGGAATGCACACCTATCAATAACGTCATTCAAGTCATTCTAACACAAATACAATCACAATCATGGATACTCATTGTACCCTCATCCAACATAACAGTCAATCATCAAAGTTAATCATAAATCAAACCCATATCTATGTTGAATGTTATTAGCACCATTCAACCAAACAAAGCGTACATAATCATTTCTAACCCCACTAATCTTGTATTGAGGTCCTAAGACCTTTTCTAACACCTATGAGTCAAGGTTACTTCATGTTCTAATTGAATCAGTCCAAGAATTCTAAATTCTTGTCCCTCTTCCATACTTTTATTGATTCTTCCAAATCTAAACCTTTTGCAGACAAACCATCCATATAGGCCTGTGCACAACTCAGTGGGGATCCTCCCTATGAAATTTGAAGTCATTTGGACTTCGGTAACTGCTCGGTAGCTGGTCTAGAAAGCACTTCATTTTTCTCGATTTCGAAAACTACTCGGTAGCTGCCAAATGACCTACAGAAGGTCTCAGTAGCACTGCTACCAAACCTTGGTAGCAAGACCCGAGAGCATACATTTTTACTGGTTTTCGGTAGCTGCCGAGCTACCTA
Source organism: Pachysandra terminalis (assembly GCA_031762675.1). Lineage (NCBI taxonomy): Eukaryota > Viridiplantae > Streptophyta > Magnoliopsida > Buxales > Buxaceae > Pachysandra > Pachysandra terminalis. The sequence goes on along the minus strand of JAUPMG010037207.1, from coordinate 5,884 downwards.
CCGAACGTACAATTTGGGTTTTGATTCTAATCAACTCTAAGGATTTCTAAGGTTCTTAATACCCAAAAATAAGTCTCTAATCCTACAAATAAATTACAACAAACACATAATATTTTCATGGATTCAACAATTAAATATCTAGTATTTAATCATAAGTCTGAACACAAAGCATGGATCATAAAAACTAATGTAATATATGGAATACAGCAACATAAAAATCATAGAGATTAACCAGCATGCTTACATTGTTCCTAATCCATCTAGATCCTAGACCTAGGCATGTTAAGCATCCAGAATACAAATCAACTATACCTATAGCATTGATTTAATCCACAAAATTAAGTACCGTAAAAACGTAAGAATCCCTACCTCGTTTGCAAGTCTAGTATTGACCACCATCGATTTGTTCTTGCATTTTCAAGTGTTGTCTCATTAAGATCCTCTTCCATTTGTCTCCATCTCTTGGCCAGTCATCGTCGTCCTCGCTGTCATCATGAACATCGTATTCCTCATTTGTTTCTTCCTCACTTTCTTCATTTTTCTTCTTCTGTCCTCTTAGATCATTTCCTCCCACCTAAGACCCATTCTATGTCTTCTCCTTCCTCACTTTCCTCTTCGCTCTTCCTTTTCACTTCCCTAGCCTTTTTCTTCCTAACGTAGGCTTTTCTCTTCTTTTCTTTCACTTCTTCCTTCTCTCTCTATTGGTTTGGACGTCCCTGCCTAGAGACACAGCTCTCTTCTTAGCTTCTAGTTTCCCAGTTCAAATAAAACTCTGTCTCTTGCATTTGAATTTAACTTATTATTTTAGTTTAAATTTCAAATAATTAGAGAATATACACAAGATTATTTAAGTAGTTTAATTCTTTGATTAACCTCATTAAATAATTAATTTACTAGCTTAAGTCCTGTTGGGCGTTTATTGAGGTTTGGCCCAATTCGTCTATAGTAACTTATGATCCATATTGTGTAATGATAAAGCCCAATTAATTAATTAGGTATAGTCCTATAGTTTTACTTAATTATTAATTGGTCCAATCCTACACCAAGTCTTTCATTAAATCCCACTGCATAATTAATAGATTAGTTAAGATTAAATCTTTAATTATTCTAGTTGGATACGGGTCACTACAGATACGCTTTGCAGCATCTATTGCATGCATCTTGCTCCAGACGATATGACTCCTTGAACACGTGGCGCATACAAATATCCGCGCACTACAACATTTATTGCAACCGCCAAGCTCTAGACGATGTAGCCCCCAAGAAAAAAGGGCAGCATACCGCGTCCAGTAAAAGAGATATATTGGGGCTAGAAAGAAAAACCTTAACCTAACAAACGTAACACAACAATTCTAATCTCAAATCCTTGCGTACCCAGACCCAAAAAAGCAAGTAAAAAAAAAAAAGGAAAAGATATGATGGTTGGACTTTGGAATGGGATGGCCATCGGTAGTATAAATCTTCTCCCCCTTATTCTATTTATCCATTATTACAGGGGTCTGACGAGAAGAACAATGGCGGGGTATAATAGTAGAAGGAGATTCAGGAAAATGGTCCCTCATGGTCTGCACATTACTGGAAAGGAAAATACTACAAGAAGAGGATACGGTACCCATGCATGCTTGACGAGGACGGATGACTTTCATCAACCCAACACAACATCTTGGGGATATCCGCGAATGATTAGGCGACTGCTTTTCATAGGTGGATCTTTGCTTTACGTTTTGTTGGTAGCCTGTAAATATCGATAGTTCTTAGAATTTTGATAAGAAAATAGGGTTCTAACATCCTGCATTGTACATTTTTTCTTTTTTTATTTTTTATTACAGTTTCTCAAATAGATAAAATAGGGTTTTTTATTTTTATTTTTATTTGATAGTGTAAAAGATAGATGACAGATCAATTGATAGTGCATTAAATATTAATTTTTTTTTTTTTTTTTTGTCAGCCATCTATCTAATCTTTTTTCTCAAGTGTCAAAGGTAGGACTGACAAATAGTCTGGCCGGACTCAAAGTAGGGAATAAGGGGTGTTATGCATGTTCAAGGTTTGCCCAACCTGATTTTTGGGCCTAAGAATGAGACCCGAGCCTGACCCTAAATTGACATGAAAAGTAAGAGCCTCACCCAATTAAGCCTGAATCTTGATTTTTTTTTTATCGAAAATTCTTACAATCTTTTACATTAATTTATTACAAATTTTGCTACATATTTTCAATTAAAAAAAACCATAAAATCAATTAAAAATATAATAAAATAACTTTAAATATGTTAAACCTATAATATTATATATGCATGGTAATTAAAATCGGGTTGAGCTTATATATGCCTAGATTAAGTAGGCTTGTCAACAGGTCGGATTCAGACCGAATCGCAACTGATCCGAGTTTAATCCGAAAATCCGAATCCGATCTGAAATCCAACGGATTATGAAATAGGTGATCCGAATTCGATCCGATAGTGAAATCAGAATATCCGAATTCGATCTGATCGGATTCGATCACCAGTAAATTGTACATTTATATATATCTCTAATCTAAATATGCAATCGAGAATTGGTGGGGTGGCAAGATATTAGGATTTTTAACTGAAAGTACAAGGTTGAAGCCCGCGCCCCCAATGTTTGGTCTCATTATAAATTATAATCAGATCGAATCTTTATCGGATCGGATCACTAAACACCCGAGTTCGATCCAATTATATTTCGGATCGGATCACTAAAATCCTATACCAAATCCGGCATTATCAGATCGGATCCGAATCATGATCTGGTCCGTTGACAGGCCTAAGCTTAAGTCTGGCCTTAAGTATTTTGGAGTCCTATAAAACCTGGCTTGACAAATCTGGGAGCCCAAAAACCTGGCAGATTCATTGGGCCTAAATGGGCCAGACTTAAATTCCCAGTATTTCACCCCAAAAAATAATGTAACTAGGAGTATAGTTAGTGTGGCTAGTTATTAATAAAACAACGATGGTTCTTTTTCCCTTTTATTTTTTAAGGTAGAAATGGTTAACATCATACATACTTGTGACACCAATATTGAAAATAAACGCTGAATAAGGTGAAAAACACTGTTTAATTCTGACACTTTGTTAAATGTTTTCCTTTTTCCCCTCTTTCTTTTCTCATTTCCTTTCTCTGAATGTAGTGTAATTAATTAGTAAATAAAGGTAATTGCTGCACTACAAAAAAGCAAGGAATTATAAGTCTGGACCTTTTGATGGGGATGAGCATTTTGAATGATCCTTTCCGCTTTGTAAGAGCACATCATAATTAATTGATGCCAACTGCGACAAATTCTGCAAGGGGAATTTCTGATTAAAGATCAATACATGAGAGAATAAAAAGATACATGTATTGTTAGATGTGTCCATGATATAGGATCATCTTAGTATTATCTTCTTTATCCACAAGGGTTAGCTCAACTAGCAGGCTCTCCAGCTCAGGATCTGGAGGTCCCAAGTTTGAGTCCTCGGGATTACTTGATATATATGGTCCTTGTGGGTAGGGTCATGTATTCGGAGTTTACCCTGTCCCCACTAAATAGGGTTGGGGTTCTATGTCACCCAAAAAAAGAAAAAATAGGATCTAATAGGCATATTGTTGATCGGGATCAAGCAATAATAATAAACACAGTAAAACGAAGATCAAAACAATGCATAGAGATATACATGGTTCGGTGAAGCCTACGTCCACATGATAGAAGAAGTTTCAACTATGTCAAAAAGAATTAGGATCACAACTTATACTCCTACCTGATATATAGGACGAAAATAAATCCCCCTCAGGTCACTCCCCTTGGATATAGAGACTAGTAAATATGAGCCACTATCTCTAACGCACATCAATAGTTCAAATTACGAGAGTGCACAAGTTAGGTACATAAATGTGAATTTTTTGCTTTTCGTTAAAAATTATACATAATTTTACATATATTATTAAATATCCTTCAAAACTAGCGGTTCTTAATTGTAAGTGTGAAAAACAATTGAGTGTGTAGTATTGGGTAAGGTCCTAGTTCTGACCATTTTATATCACTTTGGGTTGAAAAAAGCCAACTCGGAATTAATTCGGATTGGATTTGGCTTCGGGCTTTGGATAACCCGACCCAACCCGAAACCCAAACCGAATCAACCCGATATGTATATATCAGAAGTATGTAAATTTTAGAATTTAGGGGTTCATAAAAATCCCTCTAAAGTTCTGCTATTTCTTAATAAGCCTCTTGTTTGGGTAAGTTAGATTTGATTTTTCAAGTATTTGCACATTGTTCAGGTTGGTTTAAGTCCCACATATATGGTTCAAGCTGTGAATCTGTGATTAAACTTGTCAACCCAAATTAATCTGATCCAAACCAATCCGAAATTGCAGTTTGGGTTTAGGGTTTACAAAATAAAATCGGTTTGGGTTGGGTTTGGATTGACCTTCAACGAGGTCGGTTTGCGGTTGGATTGAGGTCAACCCGACCCAAACAGAACCGAGCTGCACCCCTAGATTTTACCATAAAAGGAAATATCTTACTGGATTAGAGTCGGATGTAACATGATCCTCTCCAAGTCCAACCTGTTGACAGGCCTACGTATTGGTTCAATTACTAAAAGGAGTTGTCATATATGTTTCATTTTTGAACCTTTAGTGACTGATAGTTGTTTTCAGAATCAGAGGATTGCTGATGTTGAGCTCTAATACTTAAAATAGATCTGACAGCATTATGAAATTTCCAGAAATCTTACCCAAAAAGGTGAGATTGCATGATTAGGGTAAAAAGTTTTTATTAAATACTATAATTCATTTCAAAAGTATGTTCTTATCTGGGTGAAGAGCAAGCTTACCTTGAAAGAGAAGTTGATCAATGAGAGATTAATAGGAGAAGGGTCGAATTCAGCCATATCACCACATTCATCCATCTGGACAAAAAGAAAACAAAGATTAGGATGCCAGCTTCGACTGTCATTATAATTGCTAAACTAGATAATCAAATAATCAAAGGTCTTTGTTGACAACTTTGTCATACGGAATTATTCAGAGAGAGAGAGAGAGAGACTAATGTTGTGCATACTCCTATTCGAATAATACAGTTCATCATACTTTGTGGTGTTCTACATCAATAAGTTCCCTCTTTGAGTTTTCTTGTTTGACTGATGAATATGCCGGATGCCTTAAATGCATAACTAGAATGCAAAAGAGCAAGAAATGAAAGATGACTAGTCATTCAGGCACCCATTATACTAGACACTTTCAACATCAGTTTATAATTGCAGTAAGTCATAATCCTCGTTTTTCCTTTAGTCGTGGGAAGATGGCTAGTTTGAAGGTGTATATACAAACCTCAATTCCAGAATTTGAGCTAGAATCAGTTGCGTCAGAGGCGGAATCGCTGCAGTTTTGATCTTCTGGTATTCCAATAGAAATTTGAGAATACCGTGACGTAAAATAGCTTGTATCATCTGCACTCTCGGGGTTTGGTATGAAAGCAGCCTACCCAACAACAATATGGCACCAAAGTTAAGTGATAGTGGAAAGCAGAAGATATTTTTAAATGATGCATTAGTGTTATCCAAATCCTTACTTACTATTGGAACTCAGCAAGTCCATGGAAATCCACAGGATAAAGTGACCGATATAATGTGGATAAATGGGTTTGGGAATGTTTATGCATCCCTACCTTTTGTAAAGCAAGGGTATCCCAGTTAACTCCCAAGAAGAAAGGATGCACTTTAACCTGTAAGAAATCCAAAACATTAAAAATAATCCAGAGTAAATTCTATTCTTCTTCTAATAATGCAGTGACGACTTCATTTGTTGACAATGAAGTCTAGACAGTGGATTACAACCTCAGATGCTCCATTTGCTCCTAGCCGGTGATCTGGTTCGTGTATAAGAA
>JAUPMG010037186.1:0-14415 GCA_031762675.1 Pachysandra terminalis | reverse complement strand
GAGGAAGAAGTCTACTGGGATTGGTTCAAGGAGGCATTCTTAGAGAAGTACTTTCCTTTGAGCATCAGGAAGGAGAAAGAGATTGAGTTCCTGAGATTGGAGCAAGGGTCTATGTCGGTGGCCAAATATAAGGCTAAGTTCACAGAGTTATCGCAATTTGCCTCTTATGCCGTTGACACTGAAGCGAAGAAGATGCACCTGTTTGAGAACGGGCTGTAGGATGACATTAAGGGAAAGCTGATCACTCCGACCTTCATAGTGTACAATGAGGTGGTGGATGTAGCCCGCAAGGTAGAGAGGAACAACGCCAAGTTCTTGAAGGCTCGTGAGCAACAAAAGAAGCAGAACAAGGAGAAGCAGCTGAGCAACCGCACTCCTCAAGAAGGAAGCAAGAAGGACAAGCGCAAGAAGAGGGATGAGAGGAACTGGACGCCTGAGCAGCAATACCGATCATCGTACATAGACCCCACCCGCCCGCCGCATGGTTATAACTATGGTAAGACGGGACATTTTCAGAAGTCGTGCCAAATGCCGCCTAGGATCGAGACGGTTGGACCGAGGGATCCCCCACCGCTACCTTCTATGACTCCTCAGATGATTCCACGGTCGCACTATGCTCAGCCCCGCTTGGACCACCTCCACAGCAGCATCAACCAGTGCCTCCACAGCAATTCCAGCAGAGAGGGCCAGGACTTGTTGCGCCACCTCGCCAGCCCCTGCAGTATTACCTGCAACAGCCTCAGCGGACCTACCAGCCCCCTCAGGGCCGACTACATGCCGTGGCTCCGCTGGCGGTACCTACTGATGACGAGGCGAAAGAACCGAGGATGCCATGAGGAGTGATGGAAGGTACCTTGCCACTCTTCTCGACTCATGCACTTGTATTGTTCGACACAGATGCATTTCATTCATTCATTTCGCATGATCTTGTGTGTACTTTGGGTTTGAAATGTAGTATTATGAACCCTAGCTTGACTTTAGAGAGCCTAGTGGGAGGTCCCACTTCTCTGTGTAGGGTGTGTAAGTCTTGTCCCGTTTCCATGGGAGAGACTGAAACACCGATTGATTTGATTGTTTTGAACATGAGTAGATATGATGTGATTCTGGGTATGGACTGGTTAGCAGCATACCGTGTTGTTATTGACTGCTATAGTAGGATGTTAGCCCTTATGTTTCCTGGAGGACTGTCTGTAAGGCTCAAGAGGCTTTGACCTGATCTGTCTGATTAGTTAGCCGTGCTTGACCTATGGTCCATGAAAGAGAAGCTTGGATTTGAGAATATCCCTGTTGTTTGTCAGTTTGGGAACGTCTTGCAAGAAATCGCAGGTTTTCCGCCTTGGAGGGAAGTGGAGTTTTTCATCAACCTAGTGTTGGGTGCAAACCCTATTGCCTTGCCTGCCTACAGAATGGTGCCTACTGAGTTGAAAGAACTCAAGTTGCAGTTGGATGAGTTGTTGGATTGGGATTCATCCGCCCCAGTTCGTCTCCTTGGGGAGTCCCGGTTCTCTTTGTTAAGAAGAAAGACAAGACTTTGAGACTATGCGTGGATTATCGTCGGTTGAACCAAGTTACCATCAAGAACAAGTACCTGTTGCCGGGGATTGAAGAACTGTTCGATCAACTCAAGGGAGTCAGATACTTCTCCAAGATTGACTTGAGGACGGGCTACCATCAGCTTTGGATCAAGGAGAGCGACATCATGAAATATGCTTTCAGGACACGTTATGGACGTTATGAGTTTGTTGTCATGCCGTTCGGTCTGACGAACGCCCCGGCCGCATTCATGGATTTGATGCACCGAGTGTTCCGACCCTACCTTGACCAGTTTGCTGTAGTTTTTGTTGACGACATTCTCATTTATTCGAAGACTTGGAAAGAACATGAGGATCATCTTCGGATTACCTTATAGACTTTGGAAAACAACCAGTTGTACGCCAAGTTCAACAAGTGTGACTTCTAACAAAACAAAGTGAAGTTCTTGGGACATGTTTTCTCCAAGGAGGGCATATCAGTGGACTCTGCTAAAGTGGAAGCAGTGATGGATTGGAAGAGACCAGGGAACGTGACTGAGGTTCTTAGCTTCTTGGGACTCGCAAGCTACTACCGTCGTTTTATTGAAGGCTTTTCCCGAATTGTAGTACCTCTCACCCGCCTTACTAGGAAGGATGTCAGATACCAGTGGACAGAGGAATGTGAAAAGGATTTTCTATAACTGAAGAAGAGATTGACTATCTCTCCAGTTTTGACACTTCTGCGGAGTGGAGTTTCGTTTGAGATCTATGCCGACGCCTCACTCTTGGGATTGGGCTGTGTGCTTATGCAAGATCGGAAAGTTGTGGCATATGCTTCTCGACAGTTGAAGATACATGAGAAGAACTACCCGATCCATGACCTAGAGCTTGCTGCTGTTGTCTTTGCCCTCAAGATCTGGAGGCGCCACTTGTATGGTGAGACGTTTGAAGTCTTTTTGGACCACAAAAGCTTGAAGTACCTTTTCTCCCAGAAAGAGCTGAACTTGAGGCAATGCCAATGGATGGAGTTGGTGAACGACTACGAATTCACTCTGTAGTGTCATCTGAGGAAGGCGAACGTAGTGGCTGACGCTCTCAGTAGGAAGTCGAGAAGTCTACTTGCACACCTTCTAATCCAAGAATAGAGTCTCCTTGAAGCATTATCAAATGTGGGAGTCAGAGTGGACATTCGCCAAGGCAGAGCCAGACTGTTCACCCTTGTCGTCCAGCTGAGTTTGAAGGATAGGATCGTGGAAGCACAAAAGAACGACGAGTGGCTACAAAGTTTGGCCCACAACGAGCGCAAGCCAAATTGGTCAACTGAAGAGGACAACAGTGTCAAAATGCAAGGCAGACTATGTGTACCAGACAACGGTGATTTGAAGAATGAGATCTTGAGAGAGGCTCACAGATTGCGCTACTCGATACCCCTGGGCAACACCATGATGTACAAGGACCTGAAGAGATACTACTGGTGGAAGATGAAAGCGGACATCGCCAGATTTACAACTTGCTGTGTAGTATGTTAGCAAGTAAAAGCGAAACACCAGAAGCCAGGAGGTACACTCCAGCCTTTACCGATCAGAGAGTGGAAATGGGAGCACATTTCCATGGTTTTTATTGTGGGATTGCCATGAACACGGTTAGGTCAAGACATGCTTTGGGTCATCGTCGATCGCCTTACCAAATTTGCACACTTCATTCCGAGTCGCACCACTGCTACTATCGAAGACTTAGACCAGTTGTACGTCACAGAGATCGTGAGACTTCACGGGGTACCTATCACTATCGTTTTGGACAGAGATTCTCACTTCTTGTCTCGATTTTGGAAGATTCAACAGAAGGCGCAAGGCACCGCACTGAACTACAACACAACGTACCATTCCCAGACGGACGGGCAAACAGAGAGAGTTAACCAGATTCTTGAAGACATGCTAAGGGCGTGTGTCTTAGACTTAGAGGATCCTAGACCAAGAACTTACCGTTAGTGGAGTTCTCCTACAATAACAGTTACCAAGATAGTATCGGCATGACGCCTTTCAAAGCTTCGTACGGACGACCCTGCAGATCGCTCTTATGTTTGAACGAGGGAGGAGAATCTGGGGGCATGGGACCAGATATCATTCTTGAGACGACTGAAAAGATCAAGATAATCAGAGCAAAGCTTCTCACAGCACAGATCTGGTATAAAAGCTACGCCGACACCAGGAGACGCAAGCTGGAGTTTGAAGTGAGAGATTGAGTATTCCTCAAGGTTTCACCGATGAGAGGAGTATTCCGATTCGGGAAGAAGGGTAAATTGGCGCCGAGATACATGGGACTGTTCGAGATTATCAAGAGATTGGGGGAGGTCGCCTATAGACTACTCATACCGCCAGACTTGTCGCAAGTTCACAATGTCTTCCACATGTCTATGCTACAAAAGTATGATCCCGACCCTACAAGCATCATTGATTGGCAGACCATATCCATCAGTGAGGACGTTTCTTATGAAGACGCCCCGGTTAAGATTCTGGATCGCAAGGAAAAAGTTCGCGTACCAAGGTGACCCCGATGTTGAAGATTCAGTGGAGCCACCACGGCGAGTCAGATGCCACGTGGGAGCTAGAGGAGCACATTCGCCGGGAGTATCCCTACCTCTTCGAGGACTAGGTATGTTGATTTCGACCCCGAAATCCTTTTTTAGGGGGGTAGGTTGTAACGCCCCTCAAATTTTCTATTTCCTCTATTTGGGGCATTTCTATAATTTTTGTATTCTTTTGGGCATTTTGGCAATTTATGTGGCCAACTCTTGAGGACACTTGTTGTGTTCCTTGCCTTACACCCTAGCCCCTCTCTTTAAAGAGCTTGGATGGTTGAGATTAACTCTCCTATCCAAGGGGTTAGTGAACGGTTAGGATTAGTTCTCATAAGAGAATAGGGTTTAGGCTAACCCTAACTCTTTTTTTTGCTCATTTGTGTTGTGTTTGGCTGAGAAGGGTGTTGGAGAGCTCTAAGGAAGAAGAAGGGAAGAGGAAGAAGCTTGAGCAAGGACCATCTTCACCAAATTTTGTGCATCAAGATTTGCCTGTGCATTGTGTGCATCTATGGTGTATTATCTTGGGATTTCTGAATTTTTCTTGAATGTCTGAATGCATTGAAAGCTTGAATACTTATATAATTATTGGTGCATGATTTATTGATGCTCCTGCTGAGTTTATGATTAGAATCTGAATGAACTCCATGTTTTTTGGTTAAGTTGCTGAACTGTGTATTTGAGAAACATTCTTGTTGATTTTCGTATTCAATGTTCTTGGTTTGTTTGGAATTGGTAGGTGTAATGATTCAATATGTTTATCTTGTATTTTGGACTCACTTTTCCCAGAAAAACATGAACCCCAGGTGGCTTTTGACCTAGAATTTACAGGTGCGAAATCTGGGCAAGAAACCCAGAAATCGCGGCCGTCGGCGAGTCGGTCAGTCCACCGACGACACTCGCCGACGGTACTCGGTTGGTTTATTTCACCCACTGAGCGCATAGACCGATGAGACCTTGCATAGGTGTCTTGTCGGTGGGCTGTCGGTGAGACCGACAAACTCACCGATGAGAGGAGTTGCAGACAGGCCCTGTAGGTGGGTGTGTCGGCCCACCGAGGGACTCGCCAACAGGGAGTGTGATTTTGGTGATTGGCGGTCGGTGAGTCGTCGGCAGGACCGACGAGACTCACCTATGGGCATCGGTGGATCCGTCGGTGACACTGACGGGACTCACCGATGAGGCATTGATTTATTGCTTTGGGGTTCGGCGAGTTGTCGGGTGGGACCAATGACACTCGCCAACGAGCGTCGGTGAGTACGTCGGTCCGCCGATAGACTCACCAACAGAGAGGTTTTGGTCCTTGTCGGTGAGTACATCGGCCCATTGACGGGACCCGCCGAGGTAGGTATTTGACTGAGATTTAGGGTGGGATTCTTGTAGGAATTTCGTCCTGTTCCATTGAGAATTATGTAACTAATGTTATGTGCTTCCATTTCATACTTAGTATATGTTTGAAGCATGTTGAATGATTAATGTTATATGCTTTCACTTCATATTACTTTATGATTGTGAGATTCATATTATATGCTTTCCTTTCATAATTACTACATGATCGAAGCATAGTTAGAAATGTTAAATGAATGTGATGCATACATTTAGTTGTTTGCTAATCTCGTGCATCTAATGGCCATGCATGCATGTACAGTCCTTGTGAGGACTTGGACCACATATTACCCCTAGTTCCTTTGAGATGGACAAAAGGGCAAATGTGTGGATACTTGGGCTCTAAGATGAGACCCAAATGAGAGATAAGACTCTGGTGTCCCATGGGGGACTACATATATTATAAATCCAAGATGATTGAAGGGTGAGGGATTAGCTACCTCAAGCACCCACGGATACCTATATATATCGTATTATATATATAGAGGGTAAATTCGATTGATAGTTATGAGTGGGTATTGTGCCACGGAGGGAGGTTGACGAAGAGGATGCCCTTGCACTATCTTGTTTAGATGGTGTGTCCCCGATAAAAATAAAATCGGGGCATGAATTCCCAGAGGCCGCAATTCCCTTAAAACTGTGTTGTACACACAGAATCAGCGAGGTATCCTTAGCCCGAAAGGGGCCGTGTATCCGAGAATGGATACATGGTGGTACATTCTGGATCTGGCGTGGGTATATCACTTTACAATATCAATGAGATTCATTTGCATCCACGTGATTGCTTAGACCAATTATTGGGTCATTTATGAATTGTTCATGTCATTGGATATAAATGAATGTACCCTTGCATCGATCATGGCATCGCATGCATACACAGGCATCCTAGTTAATCATACTCTATATGCACATTGTATTTACTGAGCGAGTAGCTCAAGCCTTTTGGCTCCTAACATTTCATGGGAGAACTATATGCAGGATGTGGACTATGGCTCAGGTTACTGAGTTGGACGAGGAGACCGTGGGCATTTATATAGATTCTTTTTGTTCATTTTATTGGTATGTATGTATTTGAGGGAGTTGAGAGGATGGGAGCGTGTAGACTCGAGTATATTTGTTCATATGCTTACTCTTGGGTTGCTACTTATCTTTTTGTTTGGGGGTTTATCTTGTTTTACTTCACCTGCGCCCTGCTGAGGCGTGAGGCAATTTTGTTTGATGTTATGTGATGGACACATGTCGTACTTGCTTATACATGTTCTATGATTTATTTTCCGCTGCGTATCCTAACTTTTAGTGGGATTGTCTGTTATATGTTTTGGTTTTCCACCCACAGTGAGTATATGTTTGGAATATAAGTGGGTGAGAGTCCTACTTGGAGTACTAAGGCCATGCTCACGAGAGAGTGAGACACGCTTTAGAATTCGGGTCGTGACACCCCCCAAGAAAATTTTTCTGGTTCCTGCCATGTATGCATGTATATATTTTTGGTGTATATGAGTATTTAGTATATAAAATAACATTAATTTTATCAAATGGAATCGATTTTGGTTTAGTTCGGTTTATATCATCGTAGTTTGGTTTGGATCAACCGTGGTTCGGTTTTTGATTTTATTCACTTTATTTTGTTTGGCCACTAAACTGAACCCAACTGACCCAATTACACCCCTAACTATCTTGACCAGAGTATTACTATAACTTGGACATACATATAAGGTGGACAATAGTAAAAATATCATTTTCAATCTTATTTTTATCAATGAAAAGACCAAATTTATTGAAATTTGTACTCAATGATTTGTATTTTTCTTCTTTTAATTTATGAGTTTGTGAACCACACAACCAATCAAATCTCGCCTCCCCTCCCCACCTCTTACAATAGAATCCTAGCTCTGCCCCTAGTTCCAAGTCTAGCTAAATAAATCATACTACTTATATTAGTTGAAGGAATTTTCAAGATTTTTTGAGTTATTGAACTTTGATTCTCTCACTCTTACTATTTTATCATTTATAATTATAATATTTTTTTTTGGATTGGTTTGCATCAACTTAATTAATATAAATTTAAATAGTTGTTTTATTGTCTTTTTCATAAAACTTTTAGTTAAAAACAAAAATTGATTCTTAAATTTCATTTTTATGACAAACATACCCCTTAACATTTATATTATTATCTCGAAATTACAAATTAACTCTTTTTTATGAAAGGTTTATTTTAGGTACTAAACTTTAACACTATAATCTATGTGGGACCTACTATTTAATAAGCTCTAGTAATAGTGCACTTGCGATACATGTAGTAAACCAATGTTAATTAGAAATGATGATTTTATAAGAAATTTAAATTATTTTTAAATGAGTGTGTTTTTAGTTAATGTTCAACTTTATCAACAAAAATTAAAAAATGGTTATAAAATAATACAATTTTGTTATTTCTATAAATAAAATTTTCAACTTTTATTTTATGAAGAATTTGTATTTCAATAAATAACGTGTATGTACTTCTTGTTGATGGTCCTATTTTCATAATTATTTGTACCATTAATAGATTATTTATGAAGAAAAATCAGAATTTTCTTTAGAAAAGTTATTGAGTTGACCATATAAAATCCTATACGAAATTCAATTACCTAATATAAACAAAGTTAAAATTGAAAATATAGAATCTTACCAATTGAACATTTTCATACCCATTCGCTAATTCTTTGCTATTTTCTTATGAGATATGTTCAATTGGTTCTACATCCTTGAAGAGCTGTTCATCATTATCAGCTATTGTAAAACCTTCTCCTCTAATGTCTTGATTTTCTCTAGAATGGATACCCTCTCTTTTTCAAAGTAGGCTAGTGATTCATCAAGCATCGTTAAATGCTTCAACCCATATAGCCGCACACCCTCCAAATTAAGAACTCCATCCACAAGAGTATTGTGGCTACTGGTTTCTTGAAGGTTATGGAAGCTGTCTATGTCCCTACTATCACGATTAAGATCAACAGACTCTTCACTATCCTCAGCATTGCTAGAAGAAGCAAAAGATCTGAAGATTTATGTCCTGCCTCTCCCACTTCTATCTTTCCTTGTTATCATTCTCTCTTCTTTGGCTTCATAATCAAAGACCCGTTCTTCCATCATCCTTTAGTACTGTTGCACTGCCATCTGCATTGCTGCCTTGATCGCTTCCCAAAGCCTCGTTATCATTCCCATTGTTTGGTTAGCAGCTATAGCAAAGGCACTCCTCCTTTCTTCTAGTTCTGAATATAAAGCATTTAGAACCTCATGTTCACCTTTCAGTGTTGATTTTATGCAATCGACAGTCGTAACCCCCTCACAACCTTCAAGTTCACTTATGACACTTTCATCCAAAGACTTCTGTTCCAAACTCATTTTTCTCTAATAATAGCAACTTCTTATGTAGGTGTCAAGACCTACATAAGAAAGGTGTTTTTGGTTCTTTCTCATCATCTATCTCATTAAGATCTAAACTTAATGATAAATGATGGTTTATCCCCTATGCAAACATCGCAACTGATAGAGTTGTGTCCTTTACTTGCTTGGAACCTAGAATGTTAACACTTATAATCTGCAATAAAATTCTTTATGATAGCCCCTAGGGGTGCAACTTGGTTCGGTTTGGTTCGGGTTGCCATCAACCCAAGACCAAACCGACATTGGTGATGGTTAACTCAAAATTGAACCGAATCAAATTGAGAGCCCAACTTTCCAACCCAAAAACCAAACCGAACTGAAGTGGAAAATCCTAAACGCAAACAACCCAAATTACAGTTTTGGTTATGTTTGGACCTAGTTAGGTCGGATTAATACATTTGTTTCTAGAATTATAATATATTTATATATATATATATCATATGTTTTAAATATAAAAATTATTAAGATGATAATATACAAATTATTATATATTCTTAAAAATTATATTTTCTTATATCATTACTTTAGTTATAACATGTATTATAAGATAAACCTTGTAGCGGGTGGTTTTGTGAGGAAGTCACCAACAGTAGGTTTATTGATCGACGGGAACCTAAATTAGCATGTGATCGTATTCCGTTTCTAGAAGAACTAAAGAGTAAGACTAAATGACCGTTAGCACGGGTCGAGCCAGGCTAAGGGAAATAATGGGTCAAGGCGTTAGAGATTCTTTAACCCCTAGGCTGTAATTGAGATTATGAATGAACCTTTTGTAGGCTGTCTACATACCCAAATAGGGATCAAGTCAGACGTAGTTCAAGGTCTGGGAATTTTGTCAACGGTCTCCCCTTTTGTGATTTCTCCCTCTTTCTCCATTTCAAGGAAAGTGAGCCGCTATTTATAGAATTTCGGAGAACAGATAATGGAAGTTAAGTTCCGTTAAACCGTTTCTAACGATGTTACAATGCTAACCTGAGGTAGTACACATTATGTACTCCAGTCTCTTAGGTGGAGCAATCACGAGTCGTTTTGATGAATTACATGTTTACCACTAAAAACCGTGACACGGCACGTAGTTCACGACATGCCAAGAGATTGGCGAGTCCCCATGTATGTTACGCTCATGACCCCTCAATATGGGCGTTGGCGATCAATAGATATTCGTGGTAATGAAACTTGTTTAGCCTTGGCGTCGTCGAGACTGTCTTGTCTTGACGCCATCGAGGCTACTAGTCTTAGTACTTTCAAGACTATTTGACCTTCTACGTCGTCGAGGTTTCCTCTAGCTGTAGGCATTCCTTCTACGTCGTTGAGCACTCTAGACGAAGGCGTTCCTTTTACGTCGTTGAGCATCGCTTTAGACAAAGATTATTAGTCTTAGTACTTTCGAGGTCCTCGAACCTTAGTATTTCGAGACTGTATGACCTTCTACGTCGTTGAGCATCAGTCTAGACGGAGGTAGTATCACCTTCTATGTCTTCGAACATTGCTCTAGACGGAGGTAATATCGTATGCTGCCGTAGATATCGATGTCTTACATCCTCCAGGGAGGTCTCTTCCCTTAGATGTAAATTCATATTGATGTCGACATCTTACAGTCTCCAGGGAGGCCGCTCCTCTTAGGTGTAAATTCAAATTGACGTGTTCACTGAGACGCATCTCTTTGGTAAACGTGAGCGCACCTCTAAGGTTGTCAACCCGAGGGGATGTCCCATCGCAGGTGGGCGCCCTCGAGTATGACTTGAGAGAATGTCCAGCACAGGTGGGGCCTTCATGAATCCGAGGGGATGTGAAGCAGCGGAATAGTAAACGTTGAACACATCAAACTCCTTAAGTTTCAAATCCATGAGGAAAGAACGAGAAACGACTCTTATGAAAATTTATTGAATCAAAAGTGAAGGCCCTCAGGCTACATAGGTCCTAAAGATACTGAAAATTCTATTTGCAAAATAGAAAGTAACTAAAAATTCTGAAATCCTAATTGCAAGATAGAAAGATACTTAAAACACTGAAATTCTAATTACAAAATAAAAAGATACTAAAAATACTGAAATCCTAATTGCAAAATAGAAAGATGCTTAAAGTAATGGAAACTAAAACATAAATTACTATAAATATTGAAAGTTCCTAAAAAGTGATGTTTTGCGCTAAGTTAAGCACGTTGCTTGTCCCGCTTCGAATTCTGTCACTCCAAGCGATCCACATATGCTTCGGCTACACGTTCTACATCAGCCCCTCCCACTTCAAAAGAACTCGAACCCCAGTTAGGTTCCGGATAACTAGGCTCATTGGGCGGGTAGTACTCAAACACATCAGCTACGTTGAAAATCGGAGAAACAGCCATTTCCTTTGGATGATCAACAACATAAGCATTGTCATTAGTTTTCTTGATAATCTGGTAAGGCCCCCACTTCTTATTCTTCAAATTGTTGTATGTTCTTATAGGGTATCTTTCCTTACGCAGATACACCAGCACTAAATCCCCGTCTTTGAAGACCTTCTTATGACTTCGCTTATCAGCCGTTTCCTAATACTCAGCATTGGATTCTTCAAGTTGCTTTCGCACCTCTTCTTGAATGGCCTAAATTCTTTCTGCCATATTCTTAGATGCAATGCTGATTCGAGGAAATTTAGGCAATGATACCAAATCTAATGCATTTTTTGGTGGAGAACAATATACTATTGCAAATGGTGATTTTCCAATCGATCTATTCTCCATGCTTATATAGGCGAACTCAGCTTGTGCAAGTGCAAGATCCCATTGTTTTAGTTTCTCACCAGCAATACAGCAAATGAGATTGCCCAAGGTTTGGTTCATCACTTTTGTTTGCTCATCTGTTTGTGGGTGACTAGTGCTACTATAATTTAATGATGTGTCAAACTGCTTCCAAAGAGTCTTCCAGAAATAAGAAAGAAATTTGGTGTCACAGTCTGAAGTGATAGATTGTGGAACCCCATGTAATCGAATCACTCCCTTAAAGAATAAGTTCGCCACATTTGTAGTGTCAGATGTCTTTTGCAAGGAATAAAGTGTGCCATCTTGGAAACCCTGTCAACAACCACAAAGACAGAGTCCATACCTCTTCGAGTCCGTAGAAGACCCAATATAAAATCCATAGATTGATCCACCCAAGGCGAGTCTGGAATTGGTAAAGGAAGATACAAGCCAGTATTTTGAGATTGTTCTTTAGCGATTTGACAAATCAAATATTTTCGGACATGATTGCCCACATCTCGCTTCAATTGAGGCCAATAATACCGCTCTTCCACCAAAGCCACTGTCTTGTCTCGTCCCAGATGTCCACCCAAACTGCCACTATGTAACTCATGGATAATCTGCTCCTGTAGTGAACTTCTTGGGATGCATAACTGATTTCCCCAAAACAAGTACCCATCCTGGATGAGCATACCTTCCTTGGATTTGCCCGATTGGTACTTAGCCCATACATCACTAAAATCCTCATCTTCTTCATACAGCTCTTTAAGGCAATCAAACCCAATGATCTCAGTCCACAAGTTTGCTAACAAAGATGTGCGTCAACTCAACACATCCGTGACATTATCTAGTTGGCCTGACTTGTGTTTCAAGGAAAATGAGAACTTCTGTATATACGAAACCCATCGGGCATGCATTCTATTGATACTGTTCTGGTTGTTAATAAACTTTAAAGCCTGATGGTCTGTTTATAACACGAAGTTTCTTTGTATCAAGTAATGCTCCCAATGCTTTCAGGCACGAAAGACCACATATAGCTCTAGCTCATATTGTTGTGACCCTGTCCCTACCATTTAATTTAATTATTAAATGGTAGTTAATCCTAATTAATATCTTAGGAGTTAATTGATATAAAAAGGCTTGGATTGGACCTATGTGTAATTATGTTAAATTAATGACTAATTGTGTTATTAATATGAATTAGGTGTTATGGGCTTGGACCACAAAACAATTAATTGGATCGGTGGGCTGGCCGAATAAGCCCAATGGGCAAGGTAAGGGCATTCCAGACATTTACTTCATGATTTGAATAAAAAAGACAGAGAGGAATAATGGTTCTCCCACTAACTCATGTATCAAACAAAAGGAGGAGAGAGAAATTCTCTCACACGATCAAACAAAAGGGAGACAAAGTGGAAAAAGAGATTGCAAAATTCTGGTTTTGGAAGGAAGAAGAAGAAGAAGGAAAAGGATATCCGAGTGATCCATGTTGCTGAAATTGATCTAGATCAAAGAGAACGTAAACAAGGTAGGGATTCCTACATTTCGACGGTAACATCCTTTATGCTTGTTTTCGATGCTATACATATAGGATGGTTGTATAATCTGTATGTTCAGCATTTTAGATTAGAAATATGGAGAAAACAGTAGGAATGATGTTAGGATGATTCTTTCTTATGATCGATGAATATTGTTGTGTTTACTGTGTTCTTTTGTAATTTAAGATCCATGTTCATATTTTTAGATCTATAATTAATTATCAGTTATGTACTTTCTTAGATCTATGAGAATGAACTAGTTTTGTGTATTTGTTGTTTGGGATTTATGTGTGGATTTTAGAGATTGATTTGGGGTGATTAACGCATTAGAAATTACTGAGTTTGAGTAGAGGCACGAAGCCCTAGAAGAAACCAAGAAATTGGCTTGATTTCTACGTTCGGTAGTAGTCTCAGAAGCTACCGAGTAGCTACCAAAAATGCCCATAACAACTTTTTCTCTGGACCTGTTACCGAGCTTCGGTAGCAGTGCTACTAAGCCTCTCGATAGGACATTCGGTAGCTACCGGGTAGCTACCAAAATTGAGGAAAAGTGAGTGCTCTCTGGACCAGCTACCGAGCCTTGATAGCTGAGCTACCGAGACCCTCGGTAGGACACTCGACAGCTACCGATCAGCTACTGAGGTCCAATAAACCTCAAATTTTATGAGGGTGATCCTCATTGAGTTGTGCACATGCCTGTATGGATGGTTTGTGTGCAAAAGGTATAGATTTGGACAAATCATAAAAAGTGTAGGAGAAAGTCCAAAACTCAGGATTATCGGACTGATTGAAATGGTATATGACGTGTTATCAAATCAAAGGCTTTGGATATGGTCTTAGGACCTCAATATAAGATCAATATGGTTAGAATTGGTTATGCAGGACTAGATTGCGTAATTAGTACACTTAGCATACAAAGTTAACCTAGGATTGACTTGGGTTGACTTCCGTATAACTTATGTTTGAATTTGATGATTTTGACTTGGATGACTGATTGAGGGTACCAGGAGTATCCGTGATTGTGTATGAATTACTTGATTATGATGTGGATAGGTGAACTTCTACCGTGGGTGAAAGTCCCAAAAGGCAAGGCATGGAAGGGTGATTCCACCATGGGTGAAAGTCCCTAAAGGAAAGGTCTCCTAAGGGTGATTACACCGTGGGTTAAAGTCCCTAAATGAAGAGATCGATTACAGGTGATCTTTCACCGTGGGTGCAAGTCCCTAAATGGAATGTGAACTAAGGGTGTATTCCACCGTGAGT
>JAUPMG010037175.1:0-14415 GCA_031762675.1 Pachysandra terminalis | reverse complement strand
CCTAAACTTTCATAAGCACTTAAATAAATGTTATTTCTAAACTTTAATAATATTTTCATAATACCTATTTTACCCCTGAAATTTCCTAAGCACTTAAATAAATGTTAATTCTAAACTTTAATAATATTTTAATAATAACTATTTTACCCTAAACTTTCATAAGCACTTAAATAAATGTATTTACCAAACGCTATTTTTTTCAAGTAAGCACTTTATTGTTGCTGTGGATTAGTGCTCCCATTGAGCCACTTATCCAATGAGTACTTACCCAAAAGTACAAGCCGGGCGAAACGCAGACTTAAAAACAAACTGAAGAAACTCATGAAAACAAAATGTAAATTTTTTTTTCAAAGAATCCCCCCGACCCAAATAAAAAAAATAGATAAAAGGAAAGTTCTTAGGTACTTCTGAAGAGATCAAATCACCCTTTGGGACTACTTAAATTATAATATTGAGACAGATTTGTTCAAATAGTTATTAAAATAAAGAAATATTTAATCAATGAAGTACAGAGGCTATGACTAGTTTCTACAAATGCATGAGAATTATTACTGGAATATTGTTAAGAAGCCTGAAGCTCTCAAATCTCAGTATCACTTAGCAATTTGCTTGTTATTTATTTCTTCCTTTTTTTCTTCTTTCTTTTCTTCATTCTTCCTTTTTTCTTTAGCTGGTCGAATTGATACAATATCTATTCTTCCTACTTTCTTTAGTTTTTTGGCTATGGAAATTGGATCCATGTCCCCTATGATGGTCAGCTTCGTCTCCTTCAGATCAGTAGCAATCAAATCAACTCCTGCTAATTGAAATTCAATCTTAAGTTATAAAACTCTTATATATAATCTCTTAAAAAGGTTCAAAAATTATCAATTTAATTATTATCTTGACCACCGTCTATTTGATGCGTTGCCAATTTTTTTCCTTTCATTATAGGAATTTTACCATGAGTATTTGAAAAGAAAGAGATGGAAAGAGACAAATGTACCGCGAATAGAAATATTGATACATCCATTAGTGTCCATGTTGCCCCTTCATCTACTTTGAGAAGAAATCAGTCCAGTAATATTTTAATTGTTATTATATTTTTTACAATACATTGGTGGGTTCTTGATAAATTGGTCATGGGCATGTGAACTTGCACTTACTGGCAAAATCAAGTTTTATACAACTGAAGACCTTGCAATTTCAGTATTTTTTAATCTTTTCAAAATTAACAAAGAAAAAAATAAATCTGATAGTTACCTTATATATTGGCGATAGCTTCTAGAGCTTTCTGCTTTGTCTTCGCATCAATCATCCTCATAAGATTCAGGACTACCTGCATCTAAAATTTCAAGAGAGCAGAGAAATAGAAGAAAAATGAGAGATCAATATCTGTAATAATTTCATGATCCATCCAGCATTTATACAAGAAATGATAAAATAACTATAAAAATGACAATAATGCTTTATCCCAACTATAACAATAACAAGAAAAATATCTGTGCCATTTGATGAAAATTGAATGGATGAAGCTTAATGATCTTGCAAATCGTCGTGATTTAATAGATTTATAAATGTAGTTGGGGCTTAATGACGAAAGAGTGTTCATATTTTATTGATCATGGATGAAAGCAGTATGGTGTCAGTGTGTTTGAAATGGTTGCATCTTGTTGGTTGATGTTGTCATGTAAAGGTCCTACATTCAGACACCATTTCATGTGACGCTCAACACAACGGACAATGGGTTACACACCATCAAGTTGGTAATACTGATTATATCCTAAATTTTAAATTTGGATTTGATGTGATTTAGCTATAGAATGGCTGTCTCATTGTAGTTGAGTGGATTTCCAGCATGAAGTTTGGTGGATACAATATTCAAAATTAGTTGTTTTTGTTGTTATGTGGAGACTGATGCTACTGCGGCATTTAGGAAGTACTGATCAGCCATCGAGTCCACCGGTTGTGCTCGTTGGGGAAGGAGGTCTGGGGGTGGACCCCTCGGCCCTAATTTTCTGGGGGTCTAGGGGGAAAATAATAATTTCATTTACTGTTATGTTTAACCCTAACTACAGGGTATTTATCATACTTCTCGTGGCTGCTCTTTGTAACACTTTTTTTGATTTTTGGAGGATAGTAGAATCTGGGTGTATCCGTGGACGTAGGCAGTATTTGCCGAACCATGTAAAATCTGTGATTTGTATGTGCTTGATTTCCTCTTCATCTCTTTTATCTTTCCTTCTTAACAGTTTTAAGAATTTAAAGGGGTGATTTAATCAATGACGTGGATCTGCCATGCAAGTTTTTTGCTTTTTTTTTTTTTAAAGGTAAGTTGGTCATTAGCATCTGAAATAGAAAAGATACTGGTACATTATCAAATTATTCTGGTAAAATTTTCTGTATTTATGTTTGCGTGTATAGCAAAACAAGTCTAAAAGGTACTTGTATTGTTTCTTTTTGTAACTCCATATCTAAAGGTGCTAAGGCAGTGTTACCCTTTCTTCTTCACATTGATTTGGACCTTTCACCTTACAGTTGCATGGATTAGATCACTACATGCTGAATGACTCATGCTGACACATACCAGATAAGACTACTCTCATCAATGCCTAATAATACAAAAAAAAAGGCTTCTAAATGCGTGTTTCTTCGTGTGAAAAGCAATACTGATTTACGAATAATTTCATATCTCCTGACTGAGTGGTAGGGACTGAGCCATTTTGATGTCATATCTTGACAGGTCTGGAATCGACTCGAGGGTTGGATATTCAACATTGTAGCTATTATGGTATGTGGAGATCATGTTGAGGCTTGGGTTTAACGGCTCTGTTTTGCTTAATTCTGCATTTGCTCAACCAAGTATTGCATGCGAAAGTAACACAGGTCAGGGCTCCCTTTTTTTCATGTCTTTAACAGTTAAAAGCATGGCCTACATCTCCTATTATTGGTTGTCTGCTATACTCTTCCGTTTTATTTCCATCTATGCATGAACTATAATCTTGAATTGAATACTTTTTTACTATTGAATGGAATCACTACTGATAGAGTACTGCATCATGTTGTCTCAGCATAAATTCAGTGCATGTTCTTATCAATCTTGCCCCTCTTTTTTTTTTTTTTTGGTGATGTGGACCCCCCTACCCCACATAGTGGGGACAGTTGGGGTGTAATTCGGTCGGTTTGGTTCGGTCTAGTGGCCAAACCTAAACCAAACCGAATTACATTACACTAAACCGAAAACAACCAAACCTAAATAGAAACTGATTTAGAGAACCGAAAACCAAACTGAACTAATCCGAACCAGACTGAAAAATTTGGTTTTTTGGTTCGGTTTGACAAAACTAATACTATTTTCTATATAAAACAAACATACACGCATATATATATATATACATATAATCTACTTCGTTTTTTTTGTTTCGATTTGGTTTAGTCAAGGCCTTAACCGAAGACCAAACCGAATTAATTATTATTATTATTTTTTTTGTTTTCTAAACCATAACCAAACCAAGTCGATTTTTTTTTTTGGTTTAAACCGAAACAATTGACACCCTTAAGGGACAGGGTAAATCCCAGATGCATGACCCCACCCGCAAGGACCATATATAAGGTAAGCCCAAGACTCAAACTTGGGACCTCCAGTTGGAAGACAAATTTGATCAGATAGTCTCATGCTATATATATATATATATGTGTGTGTGTGTGTGTGTAATATTAATTTTTTTCCTTAGGCAGGGACCGTTCTATTGGATGGTCCAGATTGAGTGGAATAAAATGTTAAATAATGATAGCGATATGTTATATATGCTATATCCATCAAGATGTATGAAGTCACTTGCCAGAAAAGGGACCAATGAAGCGCTTTAATTCTTCCTCATATTTGGCACTTTCACATCTCACTAAATCAGTTACCAATCTCTCTTGCAAAGCAACCTATCTTGAATACAACTTCTCTCTGGGGATTTTTCACATTATACTCAACTGCCCATTTCAAGTTGTCATTATTATATTACGGGTTCATGCATGCCTCCAAGCTACCACATTCCATTGAAGAATAAGGTAAAAAATATGAGGCAATTCGTTTGTAATGTGGTAGCAATGACCTGGAAACAAAGTGAATAGGGAACTCATGAATATTGATATTCTCATTTGTATCAAGTAACTAATAGGTGATTTCTTTCCTCTAAAATAATTACATTTTTTTGTTAGAGATAGTGGGTGGCTCATATTCAGTAGTCTCTATATCCAATGGAGAGGAGACTCGTGGGGCGGAGCCCCATGGGAAGAGGTCTCTTTTCAGGTCACAGGCAATTCGGTGTACAGGTCAGTATTATGGGATAGGGGGTGTAGGGGATGGATCCCTGTGTTACGGTAAGGGTATATTAGGAATTTTTAACATATATCGGATAGGAGTATAAATTGTAAACCTAATTTGTTTTTGACAAAGTGGAAACTTTTCTCTCCCGTGGACATAGGCTCTGCCAAACCACAAATATCCGTATGCATGTTTGATCTTTGTTTTTACTATGTTTATTATTATTGATTGATCCCGATCAACATTTTTTACTTTGGATATACCTAAATCACCCTTCTGAGACTATTAAATTGCAATATAAGACAAAGAGATCTGCTTGATTTCCATTAAAAAAATATATACATATATTTCGCAATTACTGGAAATATAGTCACGATGCACTCAATATTACTCTAGCCTTTTATCATTTCTTTTCTTCCTTTTTTTCTCCCTTCACTTCATCCTTTTTCTCATCCTTTTTTTCTTCCTTCACTTCCGCCTTCTTTTCATCTTTTTTCTCTTCCTTCTTTTCTTCTTTAGCTGGCCCAACTGATACTAACTCTGTCTTTCCTACTTTCTTCAATTTCTTCGCTACTGCAACTGTATCCATCTCCCCTATGATTGTTATCTTCTGCTCCTTCAGATCTGCGGCAATCGAGTCGACCCCTGTGAAATATAATACCCAGTAGAGTTTAAGAATTCTCAAGTAATGCCTTCTGATGATTTCTGCTGAAACTAGTTTAGAAGAGATAAAAAAGTACAAGAGAAGATTGGATTTCATTAGAAATCTTGCCATAGGCTTTCGCAATTCAACAATCTTCGTTTCCCGGTTTAATGAATGAATGGGGGAGACTTTTCTAAATTGCGACTACTATTATAGCTAAGTTTTATGAACTGTTTGAACTTCAATCACAAAAAGAATGCAAGCAGATCCAGTAATTTATATAAATACCATAAATTTCAGCAACAGCTTGCATGGCTTTCTTCTTGGTCATCTCATCAGTCATCGTCAAAACCTTCAGAATCACTTTCTTCTGCAAAAATTCCGATAGAGAAAGATAAGGAACACAAAGATATAAGTCTAGTAGTTAATGCTTATGATTCATTAAAAATATGAACAGGAGAGTACCTGCGCCATTTGAGCTAGAAGAGAGGAATATATAGATTGGAAGCAGCTCAAAGTGCTTGCAAAAATGGTTGAGAATTATAAATGCAGATGGGATTTAAATGGAAGAAAGAGAAATCTCATATTTAAGAATTAAGGCTGAAAACAATAGGAGTCATGGTCAAGGTGGCGGCCAATAGCTTTGAAAAGTTGGCTTTGCGTACTGTGTTTAAGATTCTCTAGTGTCTGTTTCATAGTGAATGAAAAAAAAGGAACCACACCTTCCCATGTTCTTTTATGGTTTTTAGTTGAAATTTTTGTGAATTCAGAAAACTTTCTTGACTTCAAGATCTGGGTGTTTATTGAGTAAGAAAATGCAAGATGTTAGATGCACTTTAAAGAAACAGGTAGCCGTTGATCAATAGTCAGCAGATCGGATGGTTGAAATTGATTTGTATATAGCCGTTGATGAAAGAAAGTGTCATTTTTCAATGAAGTATAACCTTTTCAGTGGATGGCCCATGTTGCTTATCACAACTGACATTCCCTATCCTTTGTTTCTTTCACCCTTTTTGGGGTAGCTTTGAAAAGTGAAAACACTAGGGATTTGGAGTGAAAGGTGTTTTAAGAAAAACGCCTTGGAACTAAGCAAAAAAAAAATATATATATATATATATATATTTGCAAAATTTCAAAGCTGATGTGGGCCACATCAGCTTTGAAATTTTGCAAAGCTGATGTGGTACACATGGTGAGACCAAGTTTTGTTTGAAGGCCTTTTGCAAACGTATTGCCACACCTAAGGCTGCTTTTGGCTCGGCTTGTGCTTATGGATAAGCACTCGTTGGATAAGTTGCTCAATGGGAGCACTAATCCACAACAACAATAAACTGTTTATTTGAAGAAAATAACGTTTGGTAAATACATTTATTTAAGTGCTTACGAAAGTTTAGAGGTAAAATAGGTATTATAATAATATTATTAAAATTTAGAATTAATATTTATTTAAGTGCTTATGAAAGTGTAGGGGCAAAATAGGTATTTTAAAATATTACTAAAGTTGTGAAATAGCTTAACGCATAGAGCTTGGGAGAAACTGCTCTTGGCAGCTTCCAAGGTTTTTATTCTCGGGATCTTGGATCGGACCGGTCCGGGCCGATCCCGATTCGAATCGCCGATCCAGTATTGGATTGGCCGATCTTGGTCTGATCCAAGTTTTGGATTGTCCAAAAAAAAATGGATCGGCCTGGATCGGCTGTTCCGTATCGGTATCGTTCGGATCGGTCGAATCCAATGGCAATTGAAAAAAAAATATTGGATTAGACCGGATCGGCCGATCCTTATCGGTATCGGTTGGATCGATCAGATCCAAAGTCACTTGATACAATAGTTTGTATCGTGACTTGGGATCAGACCGGTCTTGGCCGATTCCGATCCGGATCGGCCAATCCGGACCGATCCTTGAAACCATGGCAGCTTCTCCTTATGGTCACCTTCCACTACTGCTTATGGGTAAGCACATACCCATATTTCCTTCCAAACACATTTAATTTTAAAAAGTGCTTATATAAGTTATAAGCTGCAACAAGTACTTATAGAAGCCGGGGCAAACGCAGCCTAAGCCTCGGTGTTTTGGAGTCTAGAAGTGCTCTCTCTCTCGCTAAACTTCAAGAGTGTAGCACTTAGTGGGTTGGTTGGTTAAAGATTGACATGTTCACTGTTGGTATTTGAGCCTATACATGACTAGATCTTATCAATTGACCTGGTTGACCACTTCATATCTAAATTGAATTGTTTAAGGAAATGTTAATGAATCGATATTTGAACTAAAATATTATGGCTTTTATTTTCAATTTATTTAACATTATATAATAGATTCATGGGCTATTTTTATTTATTTTTGGTAGAATTCACGGGCTATTTAGTTTGCAACTAATGGATTTCTTTCCTATGTAGCCCAGTACCATTACTGTGCTGAGCTTCGCTTTATAAATATTAACGGCCGTGAATTGAGCTTAAGCCCACTAGATCTATATTAGCAAGCCTGAGTTGAACTTAAGCTCACTTGAGTGGGGCTTGTTTTAATGCTTGGATTGGATTGAGTTAGGTAGGGTCCAGTTTATGTTTCACTTTAGATCAGCTCACCTTTCTTACTTAGAAATTTCTTCCTTTTTCGTTGTGTTTGTTGTTATGTGGAGACTGAATCTACTGGAAGTACTGATAGTACTGATGATCCAGCCATCGAATTTTCTAGGGGTCGAAGGGTATAATAGCAATTTTATTTACTGTTATGTTTAGTCAGGGTATTTATCATACTCTTTGTGACTGTTCTTCTAGCTCGTGAGAATAGCAGAACTTGGTAGGGGTGCAACTCGGATCGGTTTGGTTTGGGTTGACCTCAACCCAATCCCAAACCAACCTCCTTGAAGGTCAACCCAAACGCAACCCAAACTTATTAGAAAACCGAACTATGAGACCCAAACACCAACCGATTTTAGTTTGTAAACCCTAAACCCAACCCAACCTAACCCAAATTGCAATTTCGGGTTGATATGCAAAATCACAGCTTGAGTCATATATTTGGACTTAAACCAACTTGAACAATGTGCAAATACTTAAAAAAATTAAATACAACTTGCCTCTTTAAATAGCCATGGAAGAGTAGAGAAAATACTTCTATTTTTTGTATGGTATATAATATATTCCTTATAAGAGGTTGAATGAAGATCATACTTTTATTTTGTTTGTGTATATATTATTAATATTGTTTATTATAGATGGTAATTGTAGATTCTACTGTGTCTTAGTTTGGAGGCATTGATCAACTCTCCAAATTAATTTGGTGATTGATGAAAATTAGGATATTTTCTTACCAAAAAAGAATTTATTGTAAGAATAAACTCGATATTTGATTGAGATTTCCTCCTAATTAAAAAGGGTTTTGATTGAGATTTTATTTTATTTTGTTTTCAAAATCTCCATAACTTCAATTCTATACTTAGTCAAGTAGAAGTTGGCAGCCATTTTGGTCCGTAATAGAGTTGCCAAAAAGTATTGATGAAGAATTAGGGGTGTCAATGGGCCGGACCATGCTCAGCCCTAATCCAGTCCAATCAAAAAATAAATAAGCCCTAGTCCACCCAAAGCTCGGTCACGACCCTCTCTTTACAGCCTAGGCCCGGTCCTATGATTTTTCATGGGATTAGGGTTGGGCTCGGACTGACTATTTAAAACCACAAGATTGTAATCATCTTGCTCCATATTTTTTGCCATTCAATCAAGTTTTTTTTTTTTTTTTTTTTTTGTTGTTGTTGATAATAGTTTAGAATCTTAAAATTAAAATGAAAACATCATATTACAAAGGAAACAGTCTCCCTAATTTACGACACTTTTCAAACAGAGCTTTGGCAACTAAATAGGGATTATATTATGAATGATTGACGAGTAGATAACATTGGTATTTCGAAGTAACGAGTGAAAAAAAATGTCATCCTAGTGAACCTAATGATTATGAAAATAAACTCATCCTGTAGTGCAAGTCCATAAGATATACTTTTATGGATAGACATGATAAAATGATAATAATTTAATATATAAATAATAGGGTCTGGTTTTATTGGGATGGGCTAGGGTCTTCATCCCACTAATTACGAAAGTAAACTCATTCTTTGGTGCAAGCCCATAAGATATATTTTTATGGATAGACATGGTAAATTCATAATAATTTAATGTATAGATGATGGGATCGGATTTTATCGGGCATTCGGGCTAGGTTGGAAGGCCCTAGCCCAGCCTAAATTATGATGCAGGCTTAAAATTGAGTCCAAACCCAGCTCAAACCCGAAAACACAAGTTAAGCCCGCCCTAAAGTACTTTGCACCGAACAGGCCATTTGTCGGTAGCCCGCACAAATTGACGGTCCTAATCAAGATCAGGAGACTTTTATTGTGTGTTTGGTTCGTTGGAAAAGAATAGAAAGGAAAGTAAAAGCACTCTAAGAGAGAGAGAGAGAGAGAGAGAGAGAGGAGCTTTTTACTAAAAAAAAAAAGAAAAAATAGAAAAGTACTTGCTAGTGGGGCCCACACCTTCCAATGACTTAGACGTACAGATTTCATTAGAAAGTTAATTTTCCATTCGATTCTAGCTAACCAAACACAGAGGGTATAAATAAATTTTATATAGTATTTATTTAAAAAGTAATAATGTGTAATATATATTAATTCAAGGAAAAATTACCTATAACACCTACCTTATAGGCTTTATTCCTTAATTTTCAAAGGGAAAATTACTTATAACCCATACTTTACAAGCTTTATTACCAAATGGTATATTGACCAAATCAAATTACCTATCAAGTATAAAAATATTTACAAAATTTCCTTTTGATCATGCATAAGACATATCGGGTATTTTTGAATTTAAAAAATTGAAACTACCTATCATACCCATAAGCCCTTTGCACATCCTTGCACCGCCACCACCATCCACTCCCATCACCACAGGTGGGGGTGGTGTGGGGGTGGGTGATGGTGGGGGGAGGGGGTGGTGGCATGGTTGTGGTGGATGGGGGTGCAAGGATTCACACTTAGTGCAAAAGGGCTTAAGAGTAGAATAGGTAGTTTCAATTTTTTGAATTCTAAAATACCCGATATGTCCTTTATTGGACCAAAAGAAAATTTTGTAAATATTTTTATACTTGAGAGGTAATTTGACTTGGTCAATATACCATTTGGTAATAAAACCTGTAAAGTAAAATAGGGGGTTATAGATAATTTTCCCTTAATTCAATCCAATTAAAAAAAGGGAAATTAATCGGATGTATGGAGTATGGATCTCTTCTCCATATGAAAAAATTATATATGGATCTCTTCTTCCACCGATTCGAGATTTACCGGATTTTCTCAATTAAGACTTAAGCCAAATGCAACAATCACTGTTCTCTTCATCTACTTCTTGGTTTCCTCTTCGTCTGGCCTTCACTTCATCTGGTTGGTTGGATTGGCCTCAATATTTCCCAACAACGCTTTCACTTTAGACATTAAATTAAGAAGCTTGAGTTAAGTTTATCTTTTTTATCTACTTAGAATTTAGAAACTGGCAAGAACTCTTACAATCCGTCTATCGTTAAGGTTTCTTAATTACTACAGCTTGTTATTCATTTGGTTTGGTTTCTTACTTGTTTGAACCGGCATGATTACAAGAATACTCGATTGCTCCGCCGGAAACCTGACACGAAGCTATCCGGCGAATTTTCCGATTGAATTTGAAAATGACGATCACGGTGGCTCATCAAGTATTTCATTATGCCTAGAAGATTGTTTCAGTTGGATCTACATAGATTTACGGCGATATTATTGATCGGGATCAGGCAGTAATAATAAACACAATAAAAACGGAGGTCAAACAATGCACACATATATACGTGGTTCGACAAAACCTACGTTTACAGGAGAGAAGTTTCTATTATATTAAAAATCGAATGGGGTTAGAACTTATACTCCTATCCGATATATGTGACAAATCCCCAACATATCCTTACCGTACCCTATATATGAGCCCTTCAGATTTCTCTCCCTTGGATCTACAAATTAGTGAATATGAACCACCCACTATCTCTAACAGATATGGTGGAGAGAGTGAGATGAATCGCTCATTTCAGACTAGTGGTCGTGAATGGGAGGCTTACATTGAGAAGTATTGAAAATCGATGAAGACGGGAGTCGAGTTTAGTAATGGAGGAGTCTACAGCTTTGATTGTTTTTACTTTTTGGTTTTTTTTTTTTTTCTTTTTCAAGAAAGACCCTCTAGGTAGAAATAGCCGTAGAGACAATCAACGGTGGGAGGGAGATTAGACATAGACCCGACCTGCATATTAGAAATTAGTTAAAAAAATTATACACATGGGGGACATAAAATGGCTGGTCTTTACTTGACCTTTGAAAACTGTTAATTTTGCAGGGTTGAGGTGATCAATACAAAAGCCATGGAAAGCTTTTTTGGAGGAATTGGAAGAAGCTAGGCAACAAGATGACCAAATGGAAGGAGAGGGAGCCCTATGCTTACTGGAAAGGGAGCCCAACTATTCCTCCAACAAAAGGAGACCTCCTCAAGTGAACTGTCTCCGACAATGAGGAATTGAGTACTACTCGTCTCTGCATCCAGGTAATTCTTGGCTTCTGTTGCCTTTTTTCATGGCTTCAAATTTTTCTCATCTAGGAGTTTGGTAGGTGCACATATATATATATATATATACATGCATAATTTATATTCAATTTATTACACAAAGTATATTTAAAAATTAATAATAAAGAAATTTAGTAAAATTAAACGGGTCCAAGGGTTTAAGGCAAGTTTGATTAATCCAACCTAAGGGTGTACAATCGGGATGCACGTACCAGTTTGACACAAAAATTCGTTCAGTACCTAATTCTTGGGCCCTAGGCCTGACACGGCATGATGCACGATCAATATAGTGTTGAGTCGTGCTGTGTTGGGCCGGGCATCGTGCTTTGCACATATTTTGGGGAAATTTTGAATCATGTTCGTACTTGGCTGTGTAGTGCCGTTTCACGGGCCTGGAACCCAGGCTCAACACGGCATGGACCTTAGTTCGTGCCTGAGCACAACACATGTTGTGCCTAGGCATGCATTAAGCATGTTGGGCCTGTTTGACCCAGTCCATATGTACATTCCTAAACCAACCCGTTAATTAAATGGTTGGATTTGGATTGAGTGTAGACCGTTAATACCCCTCTATCAACCCGACCCAAACCTACCCAATTTAAGACAGTGTCAACAACGACAGGGATCTTCTGTTATGAAGTTCCTTACAAAGTGGGAGCACGACACGTATCCTTGGGGTCTACTGTTCACGGGCCAATTTAAAAACCCTAAAAAAAGTGAACCGGTCTCCTAGGACACGTGCCATGCTCCCGTTAACATAATAAGAGCATAACACATGATCTTCGATCCTAGCATTACGTTGAAAATTTGTACTTTTGGTCTTAGTACTGGGCTTCACTAATGAGCTCTATTTATTTCAATAATGTCATAAGAGTACAAAAATAAATTATACATTTTAATTGTTGAATTTCCCCCTACCCTGCTAGAGGTATTGCACTTGTCCAACTCATATTTAAGCCATATTAAGGGTACTGTAACTGCCAAACAACTTATTACGTCTAGAGTACGAACAGTTTGCCAGTCAAATTTACGAAGAATAAATGAACTCGTTTTGCCAGTCGGCTTTAAAGTATTTCACTTATGAGTACAAGTTGGGAAAGTTAATAGGAAAAATAACTATATACCCGAATGGGGTATTTGTTATAGGTTTCAAATTATCTAAGGTCCTTGTTATAGGATTCAAGATATCTAAGGTCTTTCTTGTAATATATATGATTTACAGCATCAACCACATGATGTCACATACACTAGTGTGGATCCGATGGGGGGTGGCAGTTAGGTCTAGTTGAGTGCGGCAGAAATTCTATTGGCCCACGTCACTTAAAATTGTATGAACAAGTAAAAAAATTATTTATTTATTTTTTCTTTTGTTCACATGTGCGGGTGGCCAATAGAGTGCTGCCCGCACTCACCCGCACGGCAAGGCCACCCGCACCTGATCCACTGCCCATATAAACTCTCATGATACTGATAACCTATCCGTCTAAAACTCTAAGTCACAATCAATCCTAAACCTAATCCCACCTAAACTGGAACAATAAGTTACAGGTTCCTAGCAAATGGTTTCTCTCCGTAAATATTATTTTTTAAATATTAGTCATAATTCTAAACAGAGGTGTTAGCAGTTTGGTTTGGACTTCTAAGATTTATTAAATTTGGGATAGTTTCGGACCAATTACCAACTTGTCGTAGAATTGAAATCTAAAGCCCAAGAAAGGCCTTTTCTTCCCGAGTTGTGAGGTTTCAAAATGTAAAAGAAAGAAAAGAAATGGAATTACTTAGAGAGAGAGAGAGAGGCGATGCGTAACAATCGTGACCAACGAACCCTGAAAATCGCTGCCACATACTTATGACTATTACCATTCACGGTCTCTTCTTTTTTTCTTCACGTTCTTCTCTTCTTTTCTCTTTACATGACGTTTAACTCTCTATCAGAAGAAAATAAGAGAAAAAAGAAATACTTATAGACTATATAAATAACAAAAAGTGAAGAGAGAAATACAAACTAGAGAGAAGAAAGCTGCTGGAAATTCTGTCAAAACAGGTTACGGTTTCACACTTCGTTTTCATTCTTAGAGAAAAAAAAAAAAAGGCTCGCATTAGCTCTTTTTCTCTTTCTCTTCGATACATTTACGGTCTTTCTCTTTGTGTTTTCTTGTCATTGTTCATATTTTTACTATTATTTTTTTTCTGCTTCTCATCTTTTATGGCTATAGTGATAAGGAATTAGGCGAAAAAGCTTCAATTAGGCCGAATTGGAACAGAAGTAAGCCGAGATCTACAAACCGCAAAGGAGAAATTGTTGGAAAAGGTAATGTCAAGGTATATTTTCACAACGGCATCTGATTTTTCTTTTAAACGAACGAATCGAAGAGGAAATTTCCTATTTTTGTACTTTTACTAGATGTAGGAATATTAAAATTGAATAGATCGATCTTTTTTCTTTTCTCATCTTTATATATCATGAAATTTCACCAAAAGTGAGCCTAATCATAAAAGATTGGTGATCATAAGAGCAGTATAAGATACCTGCTGTTAGATTCGTTGCAGAGATGAAGCTTGAACAAAGCTTTGAAGTTTGAAGATCAACCGGTAGTTTTACTGTAGTAGATCGTTCAGAATCCTGCATTAATTATACTGATTTCAAGTTTAGATCGAAGTCGAGATGACTTTACAAGTAGGTGAAATGTTCGCTAAATGAATACTTCTTTCGTTGTGTAGATCGAGAAAAAGCAGAGAAGTTGAGGTAAGGAGGAGGAATATGAGAGAGAACATACAAAAGCTTCTGAATCTGAGCTGCTACTGGCACGGATCTGGAGTTTATAGACATTTTTCAGAGACAGTATGGCAT
>JAUPMG010037164.1:0-14415 GCA_031762675.1 Pachysandra terminalis | reverse complement strand
CTCCGATGACTGACACTTGTCACTTACACTTTGTTTGAGAACTTTGGCTATAAAAGCCCTCATTCTCATTCAAACAAACGTGGACACTTGGTGTAAAAGAAGAACTGATTGACAAATTTGAAATCTCTGACTTAGAGACTTCTCTGCCTTTGTGCCATCTCTGAACCCATTCCTTAAGATTTTCAAACTTTCCTCTTAGGTCTACTGGTGATTTGACTTTACAAGGCAAGGAAACCTCGTATTGGAACGGCTGTCAAGTTTAGGCCAATACGAGACTGGCTTTTGAATCGATATCCTCATTTGGTTAACCATTCACAAGGTGACACTTGTCCTCTTGTCAATCTCATTTTGTTAGCCAGTTTCGGGGATCAACATTTGGCAACTCCGCTGGGGAGCCTGTTGAGTTTCCCATTTTACTTTCCCTTTTTGCTTTCCTTGTGGTTGTAATCATCTGAAGAATCCACTCAGCTTTCATGCAAAATCAGCAGGATTCACTTGGAGAGCAAAGCAGGCCTGTTACTGAAGACCCCGTGGTCCTCTGCTTGGGATTAGACCCACCCCTCGCTATTGAAACTCCACCTCCACCTCGAGAACCCTGTTTTCCGACCCCTCCTCCACCAGTTATTCCACGAACAAACTCTCCTTTCCCTGAAGCTTCCTTTACTACCCTTGCTGAGGCCATGTAGTTTATCCAGCAGCAGTTGATGTTGTTATCGGCTCAGCAAAACACTAACCAGAATCTTCCCCCTCCGCAGTCGTCTCCCTCTTTATCCTCTTCTAGAGGGGGAGTGAGACTCACTTCTGGACCTTGTCACCAACTGACTTCCCTACAACCAACTATACCGGCTCCTATGTCTTGAGAAAGGGGAGTTGACCCGGCTACTGAGTCAGCTGTTGAACCATTCTCACCCCCATTGGTTTTACCACATCCGGCTCTGACACAATCAACTGTTTTACCCTCACCCTAGCTCTAAGAGAGCCTTTGTTACTTTGGCCGATGTTGAAGCCTTGCTTTTGAGATCTCGGCAACGAGATGTAAACTGGATGGACAGTGATTTCCGCCCTCCATACCCATTTTCACTACTACAGAAACCATACCCCAAGGACTATGTTAGTCCTAAATTTCAGAAGTTCACCGGTCAGACCGGTAATGTGAAGGAGCACATTGGCCGTTTCATCGAGGCTCTTGGTCCTTATGCCTCGGATCGTGATTTACGACTGAGGGAGTTCTCAAAATCATTATCCGAGAAGGCTTATACTTGGTATAACAATCTCCAACTCGGTTCTATTCATACATGGGAAGATATGGCTTCTCTCTTCTACAGGAAGTTCTTTGTCACTGAGGAAGCCTTCACAACTGTAGATCTTAGCCGAGAACGCCAGTTGCCCGCCGATAGCATGATCGATTACATCAGGAGAGTTCGGGGTCTTGTGATGTCCTGCATAGACTCGGAGGAGGAATCTCGTTTCGTAGATATATGCATACTGGGATGCACCCCGAATACCGGATCCATGTGGAAAACTTGAAACTCCAAAGCTTCACTCTTTTAATTGAGGCTGCAAGGCGAACAGGCGTATCGGTACCATCCATTAATGCTGCCAAGAAACCAATGGACAAGAAGCGCGGGGTCGAGTCTGCTCTTGTTGAGGAGGACTCCCCTGAGAGGTCAAAGAAGAAAGGAAGGAAGGATGATCGACTGGTTCCACCAGCACCCGGTTGTTCACCGGCCCAACTCGACATCTTGCTGGAGAATTGGATTAAAGGCAACCGTGTTGTCCTACCGGCTGTGAAGAAAGAGCCGACGGCTCAGGAGATGCGTGGTTCTCGGTATTATAAGTTTCACAGAAATGCTAGTCACCGAACTTTGATTGTTACTCTTTAAGGAGAATATACCATGCCAGAGTGAAGAGTGGTGAAGTTGATTTACAGCCAGAACGAGTTCATGCAGACCCTTTGCCAGCCCACAAAGGCAAAGGAAAAGAAGTGATCAATGTCATTGTCTTGGAAGTCGAGAGTGGAGCTGTTGTCAGGAGAGAACCGATGCTGCCAAAGTTCAAACGCTTGGAGGACAGCCTGAAGGAGATTGATTTCTCAAAATCGGAGCAAGCTATAAGAACCTTTGCTCAAAGATTGCTGCTGTGAGAGGCAGAAGAAGCATGTGCTACCAAGGTCAAGGACGAGGTGATCGCATTCGGCAAGGAGGATATGATGGTCCCTCATGAGGACCACTGTCGAGCCTTGTATTTAAACTCTATTTTGCAAGGAATTGATATCCGGAGATCGTTAATTGATGCCGGGTCTTCTGTGAACATCATCCCTCTTAGCATCCTAAAAGATATTGGGGTTTCGGAAGGACGAATCATTCCTCAGTCCATGAGGATTTTCGGTTTCAACGCCCGAAGTCAAAATACCCTGGGTCACGTCACCCTCGAGCTCCAGGTCGGACCATACAAGTACCCGACTCTCTTTCATGTACTCGACAGTAGTCCTTCTTACCACATTCTCCTTGGTCGACCCTGGATCCACCGATGCCGTCTCGTCCCTTCTACCTTTCATCAATGCTGCAAAGGAATCAGGAAAAGGGAAGATGGTTCGGTTGGTTGCCGACTCTTGTCCTTTCAATGAAACCAAGGTTCATTTTGCCGATCCAGCCCAATACGACTAGTTGGCACCAGTTGGAGAATGCCAAGTGTCTTTACCTCGGGGGATCTTATTACCCCCTGGCCCGAGATTCAAGCAAACCCTGAGTACACACTGTTGGAGCCTGGATCATCGAGAAGGAAGCAGAGGGAGGAGAAGAAGAAGGAGAATGGAGAGAAGGAAGAAAATAAGGAAGGAGAGAAGCAGAAGATGTTCCTGCCAAACTCACCTCTAAAGCTCGATGCACCCGAGTTGACACACCTGATGGGCGAATTGTTTACAAGCTTTGGATTGATGTCAGTCAGCCCGAGCTAGATACTCAGAAAGAAGAACCGGTTTTGACCGGACTGGAAATTCAAGAACCGGTGGCCCACAACATCGGGGAATCGGATGACGATGATTATAATAATCTTTCCCTCATAGCTGATATTTTTGAAGAAATTCATGACATTAGAGAAGCGCCTGAGCGTCTGGAGGATGGAGTTAAATCTGTTCTCGAGAACCTAGAAGAAGTGAACTTGAGAAATGATGACACCAAGCAAACTACCTTTGTGAACTCCAATTTATCCTTGGAGGAAAAATGTAATCTCGTATGTTTGTTGGAGGAATACAAAGACATCTTTTCTTGGTCGTACGATGAGATGTGTGGCTTGGACCCTCACCTAGTCACACACCGGCTTCACCTGTCTCCCGACATCAAGCCCGTCAAACAACATTCTCGAATGTTCAAACCCGAGATTCAGCTGCAAATCAAAAGTGAAGTCGAGAAGCTACTCAAGGCAGGTTTTATTAAACCCATTCAACATCCGGTTAAAAAGAAGAATGGGCAGATCCGATGTGTCGATTTTCGAGACCTTAATAAAGCAAGTCCCAAGGATGAATTCCCCTTGCCTAACATGGATCTCTTAATCGACGCCACAGCCGGACACTCTATGTTCTCTTTTATGGACAGTTTCAGCGGGTACAATCAGATCCAAATGTACCAATCCGATGCTCCGCATACAGTATTTCGGACGCCTATAAGTAACTTTTATTACACAGTTATGCCTTTTGGCTTAAAGAATGCTAGAGCGACTTATCACGCGCCATGATGACGATATTCCATGACATGATTCACCAAGAGATCGAAGATTACGTTGATGATATAGTAGTCAAATCTCGAGCATGAGGCGAGCACTTTGAGGTATTGAGAAGAGTCTTTAAGCGAAGCCGACAATACAATCTGAAGATGAATCCAGCAAAGTGCGCCTTTGGAGTTACTGCTGGAAATATCCTAGGATTTGTTGTGCACCAACAAGGGATTGATCTCGACCCCACCAAATCAAAAGCTATTTTAGAATTAACGCCTCCACAAACTCAAAAGCAGCTGAAATCCTTTCTCGAAAAAGTCTCGTATATCAAAAGGTTTATCCCTGGCCTCTCTGCTTATATTTCCCCATTTATGCCTTTGCTTCGCAAAGGAGTCGCTTTTCTTTGGTCAGAAGAATGTCAAGAAGATTTTGAGAAGATCAAGAATGTCCTACGGCACCCTCATACTATGATTTCACCAGTACCCGGGAGACCACTACGAATTTACTTGGCCACCTCGGGTAACACTATTGGAGGATTATTGGCTTAAGAGGATGGCGACGGTACTGAGAAACCAGTATATTACATCAACAGACTTCTGAGAGGTCCCGAATTGAAGTATTCACAGATTGACAAGTTTTGTCTCGCTTTTTCACACATAACTCACAAACTAAGGCACTATCTTTTGGCATGCCCGACTTATCTGATTGCCAAAGCAAACCCTTTGAGATATTTGCTATCCCAACCGGTCCTCACTGGTAGATACACTAATGGCTCCTGCAATTATCCGAATTCGACATTTCCTGTGAACATCCTCGCTCCATCCGAGGACAGGCTGTTGCAGATCTACTTGCAGCCTTCTCCAATGTTGAAGAAGAGGAGTTGCCCGAGTTCGAGATTGACAGAGCTGAAGATCGGGAATGGATAATGAAGTTTGATGGCTCAGTTAACGCTGACGGAGGAGGTGTGGGTATTGAATTCATAGCCGATAGCGGTTACAATCTCTATTTTCCTTTCAGGTTGGATTTCTTATGCACCAATAACAGGGCCGAATACGAAGCGTTGTTAATCGGACTTATCTTGGCGAGACAATTACGAATGGATAGACTAAGAGTCTTTGGGGACTCGAAAGTCATCATCTCACAAGTTAATGAGGATTTCGTTGTTAAAGAACCGGAGCTGGCACCTTATAGAATAGCAATACAGGCTCTAATGAAGAAATTGTCGGAATGCACTTTATCTTATATCTCGAGATTGAAGAATCATCAAGCAGATCTTCTCGCCAATCTCGGGAGTAGAATCACTATGGAAGGACACTTGCAGCGTATTGACATTACCTAAGAAGTACTCCCGTCTATCTTTGACCTAGTCCTTGAGAAAGAAGACATTCTTCCATCCGATTGGAGGTATCCTATCTTACTACAACTCCGAAATCTGGTGTCACGGGACCGGATCTCTATGAAGAAGCTGTCATGTTTTGTAGAAATCAATGAAGCCTTTTATTTCAGAGCCTCAACTGGTGTTCTATTAAGATGTGTCAACGATGACGAAGCAAAACGAATCCTTGCCGATATCCACGAAAGAAATTGTCGAATGCAAGACTTTTCGCACTTGGCAGAAGATTACAAAGATATGGTGTCTATTTGCCCACCATGGCTTTGGATGCTTCCAAAACCCAAAGAGATTGTGAGGAATCCCAGAAACCTGCAGATGTCATGGAGGCTTGCCCTGTGGATGTACAGTATCAAGACTGAAGGGAGCAGTTTATACTCTTCTTACGAGATGGGATTCTGCCTGCCAATGCTATAGACAGACGTCGAGTTCAAAGAAGAGCAGCTCGGTTTTAAATGCATGATGACGGCTTATTTCGGGTTAGTTTTGATAATCGGTTATTGAAATGTATTGGTCCCTCAAAAGCCGAGATCTTGTTGCGAGAAGTTCATTCTGGTGCCTGTGGCGCTCACCAAGGTAAAGAGAAGCTTTTTGATCAACTCTTGGCTATTGGCTACTACTGGCCTTCTATGAGAGACGATGCCTTTACCTATGTAAAAAGATGTTCTCAGTGTCAAGTCCAAGGCGATATCCTTCGATGCCCCCTTGGTCTCTTCAGTCGGTTATAAGCCCTTGGCCCTTTCATACTTGGGGGGTTGACCTTATTGGACCCATTAATCCTCAGAGCAGACGAGGACACACTTGGATCCTCGTCGCTACTGATTATTTCACCAAGTGGGAAGAGGCTATAGCACTACAGAGAGAAACCGGGGTGGTTGTCGCGCAGTTCATCAGGGAATATATTATCCTTAGATTCGGGTCACCTCAAAGAATCATCACCGATAACGGTTCTTCTTTCTTAAATCGGTCAGTCTGATTACTACTAGCTGAGAACCATGTTATTCATATCAAGGCGACTCGGTATTACCCTCAGGGGAATGGTCAAGCTGAAGCTACAAACAAGACTCTTATCAAGCTATTGAGCAAAATGACTTACGATCATCCTACTCATTGGAATGATCATTTATTCCATGTTATTTGGGCGTATCGGGTCTTGAAGCACCGCGCGGCTCAGACCACACCTTTCTTCTTAGTCTATGGAACTGATGCTATACTCCCAGTCGAATTACAAGTTGCTTCTGCCCGAGTCTTGCAAGCGGCCGATATTGACTGGGACACTTATTACTTCTCCACTATTCGAATGCATGATCTAAATAGTTTAGATGACAAGCATCAGTGAGCCTTTGACCGGAACCTTCAATATCATCAGGTAATCTCCAAAGCATATCAGAAGAAAGTGTTTCCTCGAGATTTTGCACCAGGTGATCTCGTCCTTAGAACTTCATGGTATGAACGTAGTAATACAACTAAACCAAAATTTGCACCCCGGTGGGATGGACCTTTTGAAGTCATTCGAGCCTACGAATCCGGTTACTACAAAATTCTACCTTTTGAAGAAAATGCTCAAGAAGAACTTGTAAACAACAAATGGCTAAAGAAGTTTTATTATTATAAAAAAAATAAAATTCCGGTTACACAGTTTCTATTTCATTTCATCACAATATTACATATTCCTTTTGGAAGAGAATTTTGATTCACATATTGATCACTCATTTGAGTAATAGCTTGGAGTTCACTCTCACTCTCTTCCTCTTCCTTCTTATACGTCTGAATCGCAAGTTTCATGTCTTCGAGTTCCTTCTCCTTGGCCATCAGCGCGCTCTTTAGCAATTCTACTTCCTTAACTCTTTCCTCTTGGATCTTTGCAAGTTTTAATAACGATTCCTTAGCCTCGGCAAGCCGCACCTCAACCCTACTCCTTTTAGTAATGTGATCTAGACCTTCTTCAATCTCGGCAAGGCTAGTTTTCAACCAATCTACTTTAAAGCCAAAAATCTCGGTATCGAGAACTTTCTTCTTCCAGCTTTGCAGCTTCTCAGCAGTAAGAGATTCCAATGTCATTTCGGACATTGATTTCAATAAAGTGTATAACTCCGTGTAACCGGCACTCCTCATCCAAAGAGAAGAGATAGAGGCATCAACGGAAATATCTCCGTAAAGCTCAAAAATCACTTCCATCCATTGTATCAAGTCTTCAAGGATGAAGTAGTTCTCGAACACCATAATTTGCTGGTTGAAATGTTCCACCTTTTGCCTCTTTGACTTCGGAAGATCAACAGAGGAAAAAGTAGTATTAGAGGAAGGCAGAGGAGCAGTAAGATCACCCTCATAATCTCGGGAGCGTTTCTCAGCATTCAAGGTAGGAGGTGAAATGTTCATCTCATTTGAAGAAGGGGGACATTGACCTCTGCAACAGATGAATCTTTAGAAGGTTCTGCTACGGTCTCACCCTCATCATCTCGGAAGCGTTTCTCAGCATTCAACGTCTCAGAAGGGATGATAGCCTCGACTACGGCAGAAGTGGTAGAAATAGTTGACATGTCCGGTAAAACCTCGGCGTCGGCACCACCTTCGGGAACCGATGACCCTTCAGTTTCGGGCTCGACCACCGGAGGATCTTCTGGCAAGCCTACTTCTTGAACCTCTTGAGCAGCAATCTCGGTATCACTCTCTTTGACTCCTGTTTCTTCCTCTTCATTTCTCGGACACAAAGAATTGGTTTCGATATCGGTTGTAGCTGGCACTTCCGCTTCATCAGCCGACCTCGCTTCAATCTCCTCCTCATATCTTTCCACTTCCTCAAAAAAACTCGAGAACTCATCCAAGTCTCCAGCCTTGTTGTGAGCATTAATCCAGGGCACTGGATCTGCCATAGGCCTTGACATCCTTTCTTCCCCTCCCTCCACGGCCTGATAAGATGCCAACTCCATGATCATATCATCAAAGCTCATCTGAGATATATCCAGGAGGGTGTCGGCGTCCGGCCTATGTGTAGACCGTTTGAGTCTCAGGATTCTTTCCATAGGCCCCAAGTATGGCCTGAATGGATGAGTCTCAGTCTCTTTGGCCTTTCTTTTCTCCTTGCCTTCTTTTGGTTTCTTTGAAGAACCCAACCAAAATAATCCACATGTTTAAGAAAGAATGATCCCCTACATTGAAAAGCAAATTCGAAAATTTACACCAAAAGTTTATTTACCTGCAAAAAGAGAATTGGCAATCGCAGAAGAAGATGTTATGGCTTCAACAATCTTCTCAAGAAGAAGAGTCCCCGCCTGTCAATCATTGAAACTCTGCGTCAGTAA
Source organism: Pachysandra terminalis (assembly GCA_031762675.1). NCBI lineage: Eukaryota > Viridiplantae > Streptophyta > Magnoliopsida > Buxales > Buxaceae > Pachysandra > Pachysandra terminalis. Next base: position 6,012 of record JAUPMG010037164.1, on the reverse strand, counting down.
AATTTTAATGAGTAGGTGAGAGGACAAAACGCATTAAAGGAATCTTACCTTTTGAGTGCTTTTCTTCCCCTTAGAACTCGAAGTACGAGAACCGGGATCTGTAGGTTTCTGTCGAGAACCAAAAACGTCGAGTTCAGCATCCGGAGCAAGGTATGGTCGTAGCACGAAGCTAGTATGGAGAGGCTGGGGATTAGGTCTTGAGATACCCTTTGAACGGCGACCCGCCTGTTTCAGACGATTATCCCGGTGGGTGATCTCGAGCTGAGATTGCTTGGCCTCGGACTCCTTGAAGAGGCAGACTTCCTGAAGGACCTCCTGCCAATAGGTTAACCAGCTGCTCGATGCCTTCCCCGCCCGAGATTTTGGGACAGCCGTCACGGCTCCCCAAGAATCAATATATTTATGCCCCCCTTCCAAAAGGAAACTCTTGGCCGTCACCTTCGGGTCTACTCCTTTCTTCAAGGTCATCCTCGGCGCCCTGCTGGTCGAAACCGAATTGGCGCATTACCCGATCAGGGTTGTAACTCATATTGTTGAGGATATTCTCCTCAACTCGCCCAAGAACATAGTTCTGGTGAAGGATCACCAGGTACGTCTGACACTCAGGGGATAGCCTCGACCATGCAAAAACTTCGAAAGTTTGGCCCTCGAGGTTTGTCCCAAAAGGCTGGTCGACTCCCCCAATGACCCGAGTATAGGGCCGGAACTCGAGGTGGCCTTCAACATCCAGTATCATTTCCAAGCTCATCTATGTCTAAGGAGCCTCTTGAGACCAAAATGTTGCCCGAGGATGGGGCCCGCCAGCAAAATCAACCTTCGAACCGCTCGAAATTTTGATAGGAGCGTATGTCGTGTACCGTTCCCAAAGGAACATTTGGAGGAACCCAACATCTACAAGCGTTTTGACCAACCTTTGCCCCCAAGAAAGAGCTTGATCAGAAGCCAGAAGGTCGAGGCTCTCATACAAGTTTCCCAAGAAAATAGGGGCGAGGGGAAATGATATCCCCTGAGCCAACTTGATGGCCGAGGGAAACATCTGCTCATTCACCTTGTCATTGGGGAAGCCCTCCAGGACAAAGTGAGACAACCAGCAGCTTAGGAAAGCCTCGAATATCGCTGGGCTATCCCGACCTTCGCCATGGATCACCTCCATCACGTTGGAGCCTCTAATCAGGTTCTCCTCTCACCAGAAGTGACGAATCCAACCTGACATCGTCCTCCGAGAACCTTTGGCCTCGCTCTTCTGGCCTTTCTTCTTGATAATAGGAGGCTTGGAGGACGCCCATATACCATCATATAGAAGGTCTTCGATCACCTTCTCCTCTTTCGACAACTTAATTGATGCCGAACTCATAGAGCCGAGCACCGACAAACAACATAAGATTTCTATGTCTTCGAGAGTCGGGGAAATTTCCCCAAACGCTGTCATAAATGTGTGTGATTGGGGGTTCCACCTCATTACTAACTCCAGAAGGCCACCATTGTCCTGCGAAATCTCCAAAAGTAACACTCGGACAACATTGTAGATACCGGCCTTCTTGAGCTTCTCTTGATAAGTGGGGTTGGACAGTATCACCCGGCACCAAGTCTCCCAGTCAGAGGAAAGTCCGAAATGAGTTTTGAAACTCACCTTGGACACCGGATAGTCACCTCAGAACACTCTGAAGTAGGGAGTGGTCCGATTGTGTTTCCTCCCTCCCAAGGTTTCCTCAAAATCCGGGTAAGGAGTCTGAATATCTCCTTCTTCAGCCTGGATTGGGGGAATCCAGTGGTTGACTTGCGTCCAGAAATTGGAAGAGAGCTGCGGAGGCGGACTTGGTGCCCTCTTCCCTCTCTTCATGGCCTTCCTTTGTGATTTCGAAGACGCCATTTGCTTAGAAATACGGAAAAGGTTGAAAAAATGCTCTAAAGGAAGCAATACAAATTGCAGACGAGAGCTCTGGTTGCAAAAAAAGAGATAATGAGGAAGAGAGTAGCAGAGATAAAAATCTCATATGCAGCTTTCCTCCCTTTTTATAAATCTCATGTAATCATGAAGCAGCCTGAGTTTCCCGAGAGTAGTTCCGGGATTGCCAAGTAGCCCAAGCAATACTCAATCTCGTAGAGACACGTCAGCCCTAGCATTTAATACGACATGCTCTGTGCTCTGAATAGCAACCGTTTGACGGCTAAATCAAAGATTCGGTGATGATTCGGTTGTCCAGCACATTTAATGCTCTGTTGAATTTCACTTATAACATGTCCCATCAACACGTTCTAAGTGCAGGGGGCTAATGATGATCCCTTAATTTGAAAATTCAAATTTGACCAATAAGACGAAGTCACATAGCATCTCCCGAGAAGAACTTATCTCTTTTCCCGCCTTCTAAATATCCAAGATATAAAGAGGCATATGTAATCGGAGAATAGACTTCGTGATCTAATCTCGAGATTGGATAAGAAACAATTTCATCCTACTCCAAATCCAAGAATAGACTTCATGATCTAATCTCGAGATTGGGTAAGAGACAATTTGGTCCTACTCCAAATCTGAGAATAGACTTCATGATCTAATCTCGAGATTGAATAGAGACAATTTGATCTTATTCTAATTAAAGAATAGACTTCATGATCTAAACTCGAGATTGAATAAAGGCAATTTGATCTTATCCGAGAATAGACTTTATGATCTAAATCTCGAGGTTGACTAAGAACAATCCGACCTTGTTCTAAATCCGAGAATAAACTTTATGATCCATCCTCGAGATCAATAAGAGACTATTCGATCCTACAAAGATAGGAATCATGATCCTTACCTAACTACAAAGGTTCATTTCAATTACATCAAAAACCTCATATACTGAAGGGTTATCCAAGAAACAATAATGTTGCTCCAAGTTACAAAGCAACATAAGATTTCCTCCTATGCCCCAGGGCCTTAAGAAAAGAAGACTCTTATGGAAGAGTCTCACATCAAGAAAGAACATCCGATATCGCATGTGGAGTTGTGATTACAACATCAAGTTATGCCTTAAGTCGATGTTATGGAACACTATATTTGTAATCGAGTTTCGACCTTAACATCCATGGAATAATCCTTAGAAATATCTAGCTCGGGGACAACATCCCGAGCTTCTTAAAATATCCGTACAATAAGACAAAGGGGGGGAGGATCGAGATACCTAAATGAATGGTGGCCAGAGAAACGTCTCATCATACCCGTGACGGTTGTTAGCAGTTAAGCCAGACCCACATGGGAGATGTCACATTAAAGGGACTGTGCACAAAGCAGAGATTGATTGCACACTTGTATAAAGTGACAAGTGACAATCGAGGTATGGGCAGGACATGTGTAATCATCCTATCATGTCTGGCCTCCGATGACTGACACTTGTCACTTACACTTTGTTTGAGAACTTTGACTATAAAAGCCCTCATTCTCATTCAAACAAAGGTGGACACTTGGAGTAAAAAAAGAACTGATTGACAGATTTGAAATCTCTGACTTAGAGACATCTCTGCCTTTGCCATCTCTGAACCCATTCTTTAAGATTTTCAAACTTTCCTCTTAGGTCTATTGGTGATTTGACTTTACAAGGAAAGTAAACTTCGTATTGGAATGGTTGTCAAGTTTAGGCCAATACGAGACAGGCTTTTGAACCGATATCCTCGTTTGGTTAACCATTTACAAGGTGACACTTATCATCTTGTTAATCTCATTTTGTTAGCCAAATTCGGGGATCAACAGTACCCGCTCCCGCCATTTTTTGATCGAGGCCCGTGAAATCAGTTAGGGCATCAAAACGAAGCCTCCATCTCCCGCCGATCAAATTCTACCAACATGCGCTTATCCAGTTGAATCCGCCAGAATCATGGAATCCCCCCGGAGAAGTGAGTTCCTCACTCTCTCTCTCTCTCTCTTTCTCTCTCTCTCTCTCTGACAATATAGTTTGTATTTCCAGGTGTTTATGTGGAGTTTAACTTCAAGAGGCATCCATTACCAGCTTTCAGGTCAGATCCTGTTGAATTAAAGGTCACTTGTCTCTTAGTTTGCCTTGCATATCTAATGTCTTTCTTTTCTTTTCTGGATGGTTAATGTTATTGTCAATTTCTCCTTTAATATTCTGTTAACATTTGGGAAGTCTGCTCCATTAAACCCGCTGAGGCAGATCAACATTTTTTCTTGATTTTATTATGTTATCTTATTTATGTAATAATATATATTATATTTATTAAATATATGAATACTCCATATCACTTGATTATACAGCTTTGACCAAGTCCAGATTCGAATTTCAACTTTTAAATCAAATTCAAATTCGGCAAGAACTCTGTAGGGATCCATTGGACTTGGTTTTAACTGAGATCCATGGATGTGAAGTTTAAGATCAACTTCAGATCCATGCTGAGTTCAATCTATTGGCGATTATTCAACCCAGATTCATTGGAGTTGGTTTGAACTCTGTAGAATCCATTGGAGTTGGTTTGAACTCAGATCCATGGATGTGAAGTTTAGGATCAAACTCAGATCCTTCCAGATCCATGGTGAGTTCAATCCATATCACTTGATGATACAGCTTTAACTCGATCCAAATTCGAATTTCACGTTTTAAATCAAATTCAAATTCTGCAAGAATTCTGTAGGATCCATTGGACTTGGTTTGAACTCAGATCCATGGATTTGAAGTTTAGGATCAAACTCAGATCCACGCTGAGTTCAATCTTTTAGTGATTATTCAACTCAGATCTAATCCTGAATTTTATCTCCCAAGAACATAACCCTGATCAACTGTCTGGTAGCGCAATTGAACCTGCTGAGACAGATCAAGATTTTCCTTGATTTTATTATGTTGTCTTATTTATGTAATTATATATATTTTATTATTTAAATATATGAATACTACATATCACTTGATTATACAGCTTTAACTCAGTCCAAATTCGAATTTCAAGTTTTAAATCAAATTCAAATTCGGAAATAACTCTGTAGGATCCATTGGAGTTGGTTTAAACTCAGATCCATGGATGTGAAGTTTAGGATCAAACTCAGATCCTATCAGATCCACTCTGAGTTCAATCTATTGGCGATTATTCAACTCAGATCTAATCCTGACTTTTATCTCCCAAGAACATAACCCTGATCAACTGTCTGGTTGCGGTTATATCATATTTTATATAGATCTATATAACTAGTGATGATTCAATTTATTAGCTTAAGAGCAGTCCGCACTGCATGCTCATCTCATCCATTAATAACCTTTTTGGTTGTAGTATCAGTCATTCTTGCTTCCATTTGTTGTCTTCTCATGTATTTATCTTAATAGCTTGATTTTTCTTCTTCTTTGATTGTCCAATCTAATTTCTCTAATAAAGAAAAAAAGACATAAAAATTGCTTTCCTAGCTTTATAGATATCTTACTGACTCTATAAGGTCCTGTCCATTTCATAGCGATTAACTGTGGCAATCGTTGTTTCGTTGGAATCGCTCAAATTCTAGATGTTCATTTGATTACATTCTCGAGAATTCAAATTCTCGTGATCTCGCATTCGTGGGATTTTCAAGAACCAGTAGCTTATAGTTTGTCTTCTTTGTGACGCACCTATCCGTTCGGTAGACATTGTATTCGTTTCTATGCTTATCGTGAATGAAGGCGTTATTACAGCAAACTCATCACAACGAGTTCAACTTTATAACAAATAAAGATATCTTAATTGTCATTCTATCATCCTGAACAAAACCATTTAGAGGAGTTTATATTTGGATCATATTTGATCATGTCTTCTATTGTTGAATTTGCTTTCATCCTTTTTGGAGCTCTAAGGAAGCCTGAATTTGGTAAACGGTGCGGTGCAACAGGGTCTTTCAATTATTGCTTTTAGATGTCGGAGAAGGTGATGGTTGTAATAGAGAATATTAGATATTGTATATGTTAGAGTACACTAATGTGTACGTGTTGGCATATTTGGCAATGAGGAAATACTCTCATATGCATGTGGGTCTTTTAGAATAATTCTTCAACTTAGAAGCATCGA
>JAUPMG010037153.1:0-14415 GCA_031762675.1 Pachysandra terminalis | reverse complement strand
ATTTTAATATAAGTACATTAAGATTTCTAAGATGAAACATCTAAGGTCTGATCTTACAAGCTTAGAATAAGAGCCCTAAGCCTTAAAAGATAATATATCATAAATGCATATAAAAACAAAGATTGGTTACTTCATGAGTCCTACTTATGAGAATTTTTGTGCAAAAGATTAAACTATATATTTTAAAATATTCTATCATTATTCAAAAGTAAATTTAAATTTGTGATAACTATAATGGTTATTATATTTAATAACATGTATTTATTTTTTTAATTTTAATCAGATTTGTTAAATAATATAGAATAATTATATTTTCGTGTAAGCTAATTATTTTTTAAATATTTTTATAGTACTTTTTAACATATTTATTTTAGTAATGAGTATCAAATTCTTTTTTTTTTATTTTACTTTATTTTTAATAATTAATACAAATAATTATAATATCTAATGCCTATTTTAGTGTGTATCAACCTCTTTAAATGAAATTTTAGTGCTTTTAAGAAATTAAAAAAATATTATATTTAATATATATGTTATTTTTAAGATTATTTTTTAATAGTGATATCTCTCCAATGGAACTTCAGGAAATAGAATCCAATTTTCTTCCTAATCTTCCTATATTGGAAATAAATAAAATTAATTTTGATAACAAAAATCCAAAAACCACATTTTCTGGTCCCACTAGAAATTATTATCCTAGACCAACACCTGTTGATATTTTGTATGAAGAAGATTTCTTTCATACACAAAAATCTTATCATGGTAAAACCATTTATGCCTGGAATATTGATGGAAAATCTGAATATCAGATTTTTGAAACCATACATGAAATGATCATGTATTCCACTGTTGCTCAACAACAGAATAATGATGATGTTCAAATTGTCAAATTTATTGTTATTGGTTTTACAAGTATTTTGAAGGGTTGGTGGGATAATGTTATTACACCAGACCAAAAACAAGATATCTTTAATGCCACCAAGATTGTTAAAGATAGTAATAATAATGATGTTCCCAAATCTGATGCTATTATGACATTAATGTTATCATTAGTATTACATTTTGTGGGAGAAAAGAGTACCCTTGAAGATAGATCCAGGAAGTTACTTCAAAATCTTAGATGTCCTACTCTTAGCCATTTTAGATGGTATAAAGATGTTTATTTGGCAAAAGTTCTTTAGAGGACTGATGCAAATACTGTCTATTAAAAAGCCAAATTTATTGATAGCTTACCTACCTTTTTTGCTGAAAAGGTAAGACAAAAATTAAAGAATCTTCACAATGGAATATATATTCCATATGAAAATCATATTTATGGATCGTTGATAAATATTATTATCAATGAAGGATTAGTTCTTTGTAATGACATTAAATTACAAAAGCAACTCAATAAGCAGGGTCTTGCTAGATCCAAAGAAACTGGTGATTTCTATGAGCAATATGCTTACAATTCCTTTATTGATTATCCGTCTACTTCTAGAAAATCTTCTAGAAAACAAAATCACATAGAAAATCATCTAAAAAACATTGAGCGGAGTGTCATCCAAAAAGGAAAAAATCAGTAAAGAAGAAATCACCTTCAACAGAAAAATCTTCTGCTAAAAAGAAATCCTCCAATAAAACATCTTCAAAACGAATTAAATGTTATAATTGTGGTAAATATGGCCACTATTCAACCAAGTGTCCGGTTGACAAGAAAATTAAAGCTTTACCTATTCCTGATGAATTAAAAGAACAGATTCAGAAAATTATATTGAATCATTTTGATACGGAGAAAGAATCTATATCAGATAATGAAGAGGAAGAAATTAATGAATTATATTCTTCAAATTCAGATGAATCTTCTGATCATTGCCCATGCAATGAATTAAAAAAAATCAATGTAATCATTTACATGCCATTTTACAAATGAATGGTTTAAGCTTAAATGTTTTAACAGATCAACAACAAACATTATTAGATCTTATTGATCAGGTTAATGATCATGTTGTTAAATTACAACTTATTAAAACTTGTTATGAGTTTAATAAACCTGACATTTGAGAAATTCCTGGTCCTAGATTACCTGACCCTTCTTTTAGCTTAAAAGAGGTTTTTAATAGATTAAAACAATATCAAGAAATGATAAACCAACTTCTTTGCAAGAATTGAGGTTTGAAGTTAATACTTTAAAAACAGAAATGAAAATATTAAAACAAGAACATGAATTAATAAAAAATCAACTATTTCAATTAAAACAAAGTACTAATAAAGGCAAAGCCAAAATTGAACCAGAAGATGATGAATTAACTCTTGAGGGAATCCCCTTACAAGATTTTCATGCTATGATGAAAGAATCTGATCCTAAGGATCCAAATTAGTTAATGATTATGAATCAAGTAACCTTTCAAAAATGGTATATTTCTATCACACTTGTAATAAATGGTGAATATACTATTGCTAATGTTCCTGCATTAGTTGATAGTGGTGCAGATCTCAACTGTATTCAAGAAAGTCTGGTACCTACCACTTATTTTGAAAAAACTACTCAAAATTTAACCAATGCTAGTGGAAATAAAATAAATATTAGATATAAATTGTCTAATGTTTACATTTGTAAGGAAGGTATATGCTTACCTTCGACTTTTTTATTAATTAAGAATATGTCACAAGAAATTATTCTTGGCACACCATTTTTGGCAACAATAATGCCAATTGAGAAAATAATTCTCAAGGTATTTTTACCACACTTCAAGGTAAAGAATTAATTTTTGAGTTTATAACTTTACCAATTGAAAAGTGATTAATTCTCTTCTAAATGCCAAAGAAAAACAATTTTTTTTACTTATAGAAAGAAATTGCGTCTCTTTCAATGCAAAAAAGACTTAATCAATCTTCTATTCAAATACAAATTGAACAAATTAAAAAGCAATTTATACATGAAATTTGCAGTGATATTCCAAATGCTTTTGGGCTAGAAAAAGACATATTGTCTCTTTGCCATATATTGTCGAATTTAATGAAAAGCAGATTCCTACAAAGGCTAGACCTAGTTAAATGAGGTCTGACTATCTAGAACTTTGTAAAAAAGAAATCCAATCCCTATTAGATAAAAAAATTGATTACAAAAAGTCAATCTCCATTGAGCTGTACTGCTTTTTATGTAAATAAAAATGCAGAAAAAGAAAGAGGTGCTCCAAGATTAGTAATCAATTATAAACCTCTTAATAATGTTCTTCAATGGATATGATATCCAATTCCAAATAAAAAAGATTTATTGGACAGGCTGCACTAGCTGAAATCTTTTCTAAATTTGACCTAAAATCTGGTTATTGGCAAATTCAAATTACGCCAGAAGACAGATACAAAACTGCCTTTACTGTTCCTTTTGGTCATTATCAATGAAATGTAATGCCATTTGGATTAAAAAAATGCTACATATGAATTTTAGAATATCATGAATGAAATATTCATTCCTTATTCTTAATTTTCAATTGTTTATATTGATGATATTTTGATATTTTCAAAATCAATTGATCAACATTTTAACCATCTGAATATTTTAAAAGATGTTATTAAACGCAATTGTTTAGTACTTTCAGCACCAAAGATAAAATTATTCGAAACCACTGTACGTTTCCTTGGACATAATATTTGTAATGGGAAAATTATCCCTATTGACAGATCTATTGAATTTGCATCTAAATTTTCAGATGAAATCAAAGAAAAAACACAATTACAAAGATTCTTAGGTAGCCTGAATTATATTTTAGATTATTATAAAGATCTTGCTCAAGATACAGCGAACAGTGAACAGTGAACTTTAGTACCAAACAGTAAATACTTACTACAGTACAATATACATGAATAGTAAAAACTTACAGAGGTCGCCGGAGATGACGACCGGAATAGTAACCCGGTGGCCGGAGACGGCCGGTGCCGGAGAAGGTTGGACGGTAGTCGGACGGTGATCGGACGGTTAGAGTTGCAGAGCAAAGGGAGAATGAAAACAGAAGAAAGAGGAGCGGAAGATAGTCTGAGGAACAAATGATCTCCTCAAGTCCTTATAAAGACCTTGGACATGAAAAAATAATTTGAAGTCCGCACAGTGCCGGTCAACAGGTAACCCGTCAATGGGCCACGTATTGGACCCCGTAGAGTAACAGTGATGGGCCATAGGCCATGAACAGTAAAGCCCAAATGAATAGTTATAGGCAGGGTGATGAGCAGTACATGGACCTGTGTGATGAACAGTACATGGACCCAAAATAAAGAAAATTACAAACTATCAAACATACCCATACCCCTCCCCCCAAAATGAGAAGAACTAATTTAGGAGCAGCATAAAAATGATCCCAAAACGCCGCAACGGTGTGAGGGTCAGCATCGGAATCGGCATAAGGATCGCCTGTAAGAAAATCATCAGCATCCATATTAGGATCCTGGGCACATTGCCCACCAAGAGCAGAGAAAGTATTTTCTCCCAGCGAAGAATGAAGAGAAGCCGCATCATCAGCCAAAAAGGGAGTTGGTGAGGCAAAGGAAGAGACAAATTTGTCCTTCATGAATTTCATACATTTGGCCATTAATTCTATATCAGAAATTTGAGGGAAATCCCTTCTTAATTGAGTTTTAATTAACTTAAATGGATTTTCCATTGGACTAGGCGGCAGCCTGGAAATTAAAGACTTATAATGAGTCAATGATTTATCAATATCATTAATAGCTTCTTCAATAAAGAAGTTAGCCTATCATCGGTAAGCAAAAGTGCGTAATAGCACTGGGATTCTATCATCACTGATGTCATACTTAACATCCCATTTCTAAATCCAAGGGATTCCAAATTCGGAAAAGAATAATAAAGTGTTTAGTCCAAGTGGTGCTTTAGACTTTCCTCTTAATTGAGGATGAAATTGGGTGAATTTAGCCAAATGAATTTTCTTTGGTAAAATGTCCACATTTAGGACCTATAAATTTTCACCATTGTAAAACCCAATTAGGGTAAACAACCTTAATGGACTTAGGACACATTTTGATAAACCATGTATGTTTTCTGGTTGGATTTTGGAAATAAAGGACAGTGGTCCAGGCTGAGATATAATCCCAATAATTAAAACTCACATTGTTAATTGCTAACATTTTGGTTGCATTGGGATTTAATCCCCATTCAGCAGGAGAAATAATTTTTCTCACAATAATTTTGCTATAAGCAATTATAGAGGTTGATTTAACCTAGGTGTGAGGAATTTCACAACTGTTAGTTTCAATGAGGATTGCCTCATAAGAATCTCTGTTTCTACCAGCAGAGCTAACAAAATAATTATCATTAAGATAACGAGTTATTAATTCCCAAGGCTTATTAGCCCATTGGTCATCTCCCTCATTAAGATGAAGAATTAGTTGAGACACATTGGTCTTATGTAGGAATTCAGGTAAAGGAGTTTATAATGCCTCCTTTGCAGTTTTTATGAAACTGGGATGATTCACCAGTACGATAATTAGCGGATTCTTGGAAAGACAATTTTTGCTTGCCACGACTTCTTGAGGAATTGCCTCCTCGAATAGGATATTGCCTACTCATTGCCCTGTAAAAACTCACGAGTAAGAAAGTCAGGAAGGGAATTGGATTCTCCCTTAATATATTCAATATGAAAAATCAAAATTAGATAATTGAGCCTGCCAATCAGCAAAAAATTGTTTAGAAACAATATTCTTAATATGTTTTTGCAATATTTGTTTAGTAGAACTACAATCAATGCGTAATAAAAATTGTTGATTAAGTAAATCATCTTGAAATTTAAATATACATTTAACAATGAAAAGAACTTTTTAACAGTTGAATAATTTAACTGTGCATGTATAAAGCCATGAATAGTATGAGTCCTAATACTAAGAAATTTAGTTCACATGGAGCTACGGTTTTAATTGAAACCAATCTAGCTACTACCACAAGTGTAGATACTCCTAAACTAATTTCTTGGAATGAAATAACATTTCCTACTTCTTGGGCTATAATCAATGTTGTTCCTCCAAGACCAATAGTGCATCATTCTATTGATAATGTTATTCAATATAATGATGGTGAAGTTATGATGAACTTCAATAAACCAAATCTCCCTAGATCTCAATCTAGTCGAGGATGGAATACTCATTATCATGTTTCCATTCCTCCCTCCTCATCTATACACTCTATCTCAGAAAATTCTAATCAGGAATCCAGTCAGGATAATCTTCTTGAGGCTGAGGTAATTCAAATTGTTGATCTGACCAACAAATTCCCCATGCAGTCTATGCAAATCCAATTAATTTTGTTATGAGAGAATCTCTTACTCCATTGGAAATGAATTTTCACACCTAAATTTTTTTATGGATTACAAACCACAAATAAATTCATAATTGATAGAAAAATTATTAATAATGAATTCTTTCAACCTATATATATATATATTTGTCTTTCTTATGTTTGGATATTAGGTAAGGGCTATTTTAAAGTGCTTATATTTTATAAATAAGCTTATATAATAGTTTTATTATAGATGTAAATAAAAGTGATGAAATTTATTATTAAATTATATAAAATAGTTATTTTATTAAAATTAAACTATTTTTGTTTTAGAGTTTAAGTATATTTTGTACATTTTTAACACATATAAAGAAGAGAGAGATTTAATAGAATTTTGAAAGGGTAATTTAATCATGAAAATGGACCTAAAAATTCAACAACTTTTTTTCCCTAAAATAAAAATATATTTACGAAAATATCATAATAAATTAATAAAAAGATAATTACTTAAAGACTTCCAATGATATTCATAGAAAAAATATTATTTATATGCTTACAAATATTATTATAAAATACTTATAATTTATATTAAATAAAACTTTAAAAGTTTCTTTCTCTTTTAGTAGTAAGAATGAATATGATAATAAACAATATAATTATTTATATATTATAAATAATTTATTAATATTATTTTTATACTTTTGCTTCTATATTATTAATTATACGTGTATTTATCTTGTAAGTATTCAATTACAATATAAACTTATTTTAATCTTATGTAAGTACACATTTTAATAGCACCTTTAAACTTAATATCATTATTTAATTGAATTTTAAACTTAATCTCGTTATTTAATTGATTATAAATATTTTGTAATAAGCCTTTTAAACTTATAAATAATATTTAGATAAAGTTAAAAATTGCTCTCTTTTCATATTTTAGTAGTAATTATTTATATATTATAAATAATTTATTAATATTATTCTTGCACTTGTGCTTCTATGTTATTAATTACACGTATATTTATCTTGTAAATATTCAATTACAATATAAGATTATTTTTATCTTACATAAATACACATTTTAACCTTATCTAATTAGAAGATAAATCCATTTAAACTTAATCTCATTATTTAATTGAACTTATCTTTGCATTTGTATTTGTATTTGTATAAACTAAAACTCGTTATATTAACAATTACACTAAAAAAATATTTTGAAAAGTATTATTAATTAGCTATAATAAAAAATAATCTTTTTATTACTTTAAACATCATAACTACTTTTACTACATTTTTCTTTAATTACAATATCAACTTATTTTAATCTTATGTAAGTACACATTTTAATAACACCTTTAAACTTACTATCATTATTTAATTGAATTTTAAACTTAATCTCGTTATTTAATTGATTATAAATATTTTGTAATAAGCCTTTTAAACTTATAAATAATATTTAGATAAAGTTAAAAATTGCTCTCTTTTCATATTTTAGTAGTAATTATTTATATATTATAAATAATTTATTAATATTATTCTTGCACTTGTGCTTCTATATTATTAATTACATGTATATTTATCTTGTAAATATTCAATTACAATATAAGATTACTTTTATCTTCCATAAATACACATTTTAACCTTATCTAATTAGAAGATAAATCTATTTAAACTTAATCTCATTATTTAATTGAACTTATCTTTGCATTTGTATTTGTATTTGTATAAACTAAAATTCGTTATATTAATAATTACACTAAAAATTATTTTGAAAAGTATTATTAATTAGCTATAATAAAAAATAATCTTTTTATTACTTTAAACATCATAACTACTTTTACTACATTCGAGAATCTTTTTGTTTGTGAGAAACTTAGTTTTAAGAGGACTCTAAAAAGGATAAAAATAAATAGAAGTAGTAGAATAAAGTAGGGGTATTTTAGTCTAAAAAAGTATACTGAAAAATCCCGTACAAATATAATTTTCTTTTAATAGTCTTTTTATTTGTGAGAGATTGAGTTTTAATAAGACTCTAAAAAGGATAAAAAAAAATAGAAGTAATAAATTGAAGTAGTGGTATTTTAGTCTAAAAAAATCCCCTAAAAAATACAATTTGCTTTTAATAGTAATATATGTATATTGTACACACCCCAATTTGCACGAAAAAAAATGCTTTTTGATATTTGCAGCTTCTGGAGGCTTGAGCTTGGCATCTTTTTATCTCTGATCTTAGTTCCTAATCCTGAATTATTTGAATCAAAATTTTCATTAAAATTTTCAAAATTCATAAAATTACTAATATACCTTTAGTGGACCCCATGCGCTTTTGTCGTTCCCCAAATTCCATTTATGACATCATAAATGAATCCTAGCTAGAAAATGCGTTCTAACAGGTATACAATCGTTTGGTTTTGAGATCATAAGAGAAAAATACCGTTTTACTCCTAATATCGTTTTGGGTCAAATTTGGGATTTTAGGATATCAGAAAAATATTCTGACTCCGGATTGGATCGTTTCATGTGAAATCCTTCAAATGACTGTAATTTAGTTGAATTCTAAAATCGATGGTGAGAAGGGTATTTTTGGTATTTATTTTTAATTGAGTTTCAAATAAAATAATAATAATAATAATAAATATGTGATCAGATTAAAATCAATCATAAAAAAATTAGATTAAAAATTAGGATTAGATTAAGAGTAAGATGAAGATATGGATTAGATAAGTAGTTAGGATTAAATTTAAAAATAAATAATAAAATAAAAATAAAAAAAGGGGGGAAGAACCCATACGCTAGATGAAGAGAAGGATTGAGCGGGGGGATAAGGTGTGATCACGGGCAATTTCGCCTGCGATCTTAGCCGTTCGAAATTTATAAAGAGGAGGGGGAAATAGAAGGAAAAGGAGGGCCAAAAGTCTGAAGGAAAGAAATCGGTAAGTACCAACCAATCGCCATTTTTAGGGTTCAATCCAAGCTTCTACATCATCTGGTTACTAGCCATCAAAGAAACCTGAAAAATCTAGCCAAATCCACCCCAAATCCTATTCGAATCACCTTCTAAACCCAATCAAAACCCTAGGAATTCGACACAAAACCCCCATTAGATTTGCTGTTCGTCAGCTATTCCAATCGACCCAATCCCTTCCTTTTTGGTCCAACCCAAACCCCATCACCGTCCGGATCGAAAACCTCAACCTCAACCTGCAAAAATCCCCATCTAAACCCTAGTTAAATCCTTGCAAACCCCCTTTTTGTCCACCCCTAAAACCCCATTAAAGGCCTGTAGAAACTTCATCAAAAACCCTAGATTAAAATTCCTAAAACCCCCTTTAATCTACCCTTAGTCCCTGCCAAATCCCCTTTTAAAAACCAGTTCGTCTCCACTTGAAATCAACCCTCAAACCTGCAAAAACTCAGATTCAAAACCCAATTCAAAACTCTTCAAAACCCTTGCAAAATCCCATCCAATCCCTTCAAAGAAAAATCTGCAGAAACCCCAGTCTGAATTTTTTTGGTCTTGCCATTATTTCTGGCCGAGCCCAGTTCTTCAGGAATTAAATATCAAAGAGTTGGATCTGCTGCTACAGGTATTCAAATTTTCATTTATATTTTTTTTTATCATGATGATCAGAGATGTATTGAAAGCATATTATGGATACTTTTATTTTTGATAAATCGCATTGATCCATGATTGTAACAATCTTGATTTGAGTGGATTTTGATAAATTTTTATGGATATTTTTTTGGCTTATTTAATATCTTGGATAATCTAATTTCACTATTAATTTTGTTTATTTTTTGTTATTAGTTTAGTAGGATTAGGATTAGTTCCATTTTAATATTCTTAGTTTTTAGTAACTTAGATATGGATATTGATTTAGGATTTTTCTTTTATTTTTACTTTTGTTCTATTTAGGTATTTCTAGATTTTTAGTGTTTTAGGATTTTAATTTAATTGGATATATTTTATTAGTTTGATAAGGTTAATTATGCATTTAGATATTTCTAGAGTTTCTTACTTTATTATTATTATTATTATTCTTTTTAAGATTAGGCTTTTTAGACTTATTTATTTAGGATTAGATTAGTTTTGAGATTCTTAGGTTTTAGGATATCTTAATTTTTATTTTTATATTTATTTTGAGATGCTTTTAAGTCACTTTACGTATCTTAGGATTTTTACATTTTTATATCCTAGGGTATTTTATATTTAGGATTTAGGTATTTTATTTACTTTTGATTTTTAGGGTATTAGGAGTTTTTAGAATTTTTTTAGGTTATTTTGTTGCTTTAGTATTTTAATTTAATTGGCCAAATAAATTTAGACCAGGTAACCGGAAGAGAGGGGGTTCCTAACACCTTCCCACTCTCTTAAATAAACCTCCCTAGCCAATTTGGTTAGACCAATATTAAAATCATATTTTTAGGTCTATTTTTGAGATTAAATGACCTACCTAGGTGACCATTCACACCTAAACCCAATTAGTGGTGGTGACTCCTATTTACCCGATCTATTTGGGGTCCACCCGACCCAGGGTAGTTCACAGCTGGATATATATATAAATTAAGATGAAAAGTCTAGTGAGGTGTGGTTTTACCCACAAAGTCGTCCACAAGAGAGCGGCAGATGAACTCTGTGGGAAGTATACAAGAAACAAGAAAAGAAATCTAGAGCAAAGTTTGCTTCCTTAAATATACATTTAAAGCTAATTGATTCTAAATATAATATATAATTTTTTATCTTAAGCTTGAATGACAACATGGTGAGTTAGAGCGGGTAGGTTATTGCTTAACTTGCTAAATTGCATTCATTTTTACATCTAGCTTGTTGATGGCCATTTTTGGCAAAAGTACCACGTCAGCAGGTGAGGATGACGTGGTGGGTCCATGTCACCTAGTGCCATGTCATCACCCCTGAAAACCGTTAAAACTGAGAATTGAGTTATTGGAGACTTTTCATAGCAAAAAAGTCTATGCTAACATCTACTGCGGCATCAGCTAAGTCCCTAAGTGGATCGTCATCAGGCACCTCATCTGGCATAAGAGGAGTACGTCTGCGACGACGATGATGAACAAGCTGATCGGACTCATGTACAAGGTAGGAGACCTCTCGACACGAGAAAAATGAGTCTTAAGATCGGGAACTCCACGAGCAAGTGACGAACCAGTTGGCAAATCACCTTATAAGAATGGCCCTATACTCTCTAGAAGAGAGAGTTCGAAAAATTGATCAGAAAATCCATCTTCCTCATCTATGGCGTTTGTCGCAATTGTATCTTGTTTAGGCAAGTTAGCCTGGCAAGCAGTTTCAATACCTTTGGGTGTGCAAGACCTGACTTCAGCATTGTCAATATTTGAAGCACCAGGTGACTCTGTTGAACCACACTCACCTGAATCGCCAAAGTGGACAGCTCTACGGACCGTCCTAGTCAATTTAACACTACTCTCATTAGATGACACGACACAAGCTCGCCTATTAGGACATGCATGTCCAACTCTTCTGTTGGAACCAGCAACCTATGATTCAACAAAGTATCAGAATGCATAATAAAATACCGAACTTTGAACAAGAGTACCGGATGAAAGTGTTACTTATAGTGATCGGTGAAGTCATATGAGCAGTAGGAAGAATACTAATGGAAGCCACTGGACGAAAATAGGCCTTGGCATGAGAGCTACTGCCGGAGACGGCACCTTTTTCCTCCACTCTCTCTGAATGCCGGGCTTTGAGATGATGGTTTACCAAGGGAACGTGTTCATCATCGTCATCGTCACTCAAGACATCTACTACTGGCACCCTAGTTGGCTACACTGGCTTGGTGGCTACCATGGAAGAAGAAGGCTTACGTGGACCCTAAGGCTTGGGGATCGCCATCATCATGCGCTTCATAGGATTCACAGGAGTGCTAGCTGGAGGTGAAGTGCGCTTCTGCGACTGTTTTGGCCAATGGTCCTTTCTGGAGGGAGAAGCCTTCAGCACAATATCTTCTAGCCGAACAAGAAAAATGAGAGGTGTACGAATGTAGGCTTGGGCAGATTCAAAGTATGAAGTCCACCATGTCCGTGCTGCTGAAGTGAGATTGTCATGCCGAGTGTGAAAAACCCTTGGCAAGAATGGAATATGGCAAGAAAAAGTACTATCAATTCCTGGAATGAAACTCATAGTAGCAGCTCTGTCGGTATAGAGGCGACGTTTCAAGGATCGACTCGGCACAACCTGGTCAAGTCCAAACTGTCGAGCAAAACGATGCGGACTTTAAGAAGCCAAAGACATATTACCGTCATGATGA
Organism: Pachysandra terminalis; assembly: GCA_031762675.1. Lineage (NCBI taxonomy): Eukaryota > Viridiplantae > Streptophyta > Magnoliopsida > Buxales > Buxaceae > Pachysandra > Pachysandra terminalis. The sequence goes on along the minus strand of JAUPMG010037153.1, from coordinate 1,860 downwards.
TCAATCAAAGGCAAGACAGCTGGGAAGACGACGGAAAAATATATTTGATCATCTCTAGTAAGTTGAGCCCATGCAGTAGTGGCTACGTCGCCCTCGACCCAGTGTTGGCACAAAGATGCAGCAATACCAGTCGGACTCAACGAACTGTATGGACGGAAAGAAAACTCAGAGATAGTATCGAACACTGTGGACAAGATGAAGTCAGGACATGGGACTACCCCTGTCCATCTCCAAGCATAAGGAAGCTCTCGTCAGTGGATAAGGATTTGATGAACTCCATTTTCTATGATCACATCTCTTGCCTCTGTAGAAGACAGAGGGTGCTTGGGTGCATAGCGACTGTAACGAGTCCATAACCATATCTGCAAGAAGAGGGAGCGTGTATAAGTCTTCGCCACTCCACTTTGAGGTGCTCATATGGCAGCACATCAATGTTCCAGATACCGATACAAAGTGTCTAAGAAGAGAGGTTCTAGACTCAACTGATGACCCTGTGCAAGTAGTACGGTTGTATCAAAGATCCGTTCATGTGCTCATCCACCAGTCTTGGCCTCTAGGACAAACAAAGACAACTAGAATGCGATAAAGGTGTCCAAGTACAAAGGACTATCTCATCCTACGCCTCGTATCACAGGAGGCTCTTGACCCTCTTTGGCAGGGTCAATCTCTTTCCAAATTATTGGCGCCATTTGGCAAAAGTATTACGATGAGCTTCATTATTCAGACAAGATTCGTAAACAGGGGTACGAAGTGACTTCGGAACATGTTTGGGAAGAAGGCTGGCACGTGCCTTGGATGCACCACTAAGTACAAGAACCGGACTGACGTCAATGATGGGAAGCCAAGTATTTCTTGGATATCCTCTAAAGAAGGCAAAATCTCTTCGAATGCAGTAATGAAGGGGTATGATCTGTCAGACTCCATCAATATATAAGATGTTCTAATCCATCAACATCTCGAGAATAGTGCAAAGATGTACTCATCTGAATACTCTTCAATATACCGGTGCTCCAAAGAAGCTCTTTGCATTGGCATTGGAAAGTATGTCTTCTACCCAGTCGGCCCAAAGTAGGTTGCGTTCGTGAAAAGAAAGCGATAGGATTAGAGGGAGATATACCTCTCTCTAGTTGGAAACCAGGATTATCCTCATAAGAAGGACCGGTATCAATATCGTCGTTATGATCTGGAAATAAATAGATGAATTCGTCAGTAGACGAAGAGATGCCAGAAGAAGAAAAGAGTTCTACTTCATGCCAATGCCTATCGAGCATAAGTCTATGATCGACAACAGTGGAAGGTAGTGTGAAGTGACTGGACGCTTCTCCCATTTTGCCAAAGAGAAGAAAAGTATGCCGAATAGCTTACTTCAAAAAAGATCTGCCAAAGATAAAAAATTTCAAAGAATGAGATAAAGCTCACATCAAAAAATTTACCAAGGTTCAAAATCGCCGAAAGAATGAAATGATGCTTACCTTGAAGTATTTGCTGAAGTTCAAGAGCTCCAAACAATGAGACGATGCTTGCTTTGAAGAGTTTGCCGAGGTTCAAAAGCTCCAACAAATGATGAAGCTTACCTTGAGGTACTTGTTGAAGTTGAAAAGCTCAAAACAAAATGAGGTATGTAAAAGTGAGAGAGGGAATGAGAAGAAAATGAGAAGAAGAAAAAAGAATGAGAGAGTGAAAATTTAGAATGAAGGAATGAGAGGAGGTATTTATAATTGTCTTAGGAGAGAGTTTCCTAATCTCCTAAGATCATTATTAAATATATAGAGAATGGGAGAAAGAAAAAAGAATGAAGGCATGTTGCCAGAAAAAAAGAGAGAAGAGGAGGGAAAGCAAAGGAATGAGCCAAAAAAAAGG
>JAUPMG010037142.1:0-14416 GCA_031762675.1 Pachysandra terminalis | reverse complement strand
TCGGGAGGCACCTTTGGACAGTTGGCTACATTCTTGTAACCGTGTGCCAAGTATTGTTTCAACCTCGAAACCCCACCACTCTTTATAATATGCCCACAGTAGTTGCATTGTGATTTGTTTTTGTCATTCTCATACATGGTCCCATGCTGCCATCCTACCTCTGGCCTCCTCCCAGTCGATGCCATCTTAGATGGACCTATAGCAAATAACAACATAAGAAAGTCATAAGAACTCGAGACTTTCAACAATCCAATTATTTTATGTTCTACAATTTTTCTTATATTTTTCTGTACTTTTTTAATCATTCTTATACATTTTTTAATATTAATTACACTGATTAAATAATTTTAGAAATTAATCAAAGTAAATTTCAACACATAAACTATTAGGTTTTAGTAATATGGCTTTCTACTATTTTTCGATATTTTCTGAATTTTTTTTAATTTTTTGATTTTTTTAAATATTTAAATTTTAAACATTTTTTTATCAATTAAATAATTATTAAAAAGTAAATCACAATATATTTTTATATTTTAAATTATAAAACTTTATTACAAAAATATTCTAATATTTATTAGTAATAAATTTAAGCCCTATGTCACTATTTATATCTATTAAATATATACTAATGTCTTTTTCGTTAAAATAATTAAATATATATATTTATTTTGAAAAAATAAAAAGTAACGACACCCATCTGTAGATCGGGTGTCATTACTTAACATATAATTAGGAGTCGTGAATTTCAACAACAGATTTACTCTAGATCTGAAAAAAATGAGTTGTTACCTTGATTTCGTCGGTGAAAGTCTTGAAAACGGCGTAGTTGTAGATCGGGGCTTAATTTGTGTTTTTCGTACACAAATAAGGTGAAATGACATTTGTTTTGGGTAGAGATCACAAAAAAAAAAAATGAAGAGGGGGAGAAGAAATGAGAAGAGAATGATGTTTTGGGGGAAATCTGCTCGATTTCCCCCTTAAAAGGGCGACATGTCGCGCGTGTCGAGCGACACGCGCAACATGTCGTTCAAATTACACATTTGCCCATTTAGTTTCGACATGTCGAGCGACATCGGCGATATGTCGCCCATGTCACCAAACATGTCGCCGAGACCATGTAAAATGAGTCTCACTTTGGCGACATGTCGCAGATGTTGCTCAAATCGGCATATAGCGATTTAGACCCAAGGTTTCGTGTCGCCCCCTTAAAAAATGGTGACATGTCACCGACATTGTAAACATTATCTATAATGGTTAGTACTGGGGTTGAAGTTAGCCGGTTCTTCAATTCATGTAAGCTTTGCTCACATTCCCCAATCCATTCAAACTTGACGTTCTTTTGTGTCAACCGTGTAAGGGGTAAAGCTATACTGAAAAATGTTTGTACAAATCTTCGGTAGTAACCGGCCAACCAAAGAAAACTTCTTATTTATGCAATGTTGGTCGGTCTACTCCAATTAGTTACCGCTTCAATTTTACTAGGATCCACCAAGATACCTTCCTTAGAAATCAAGTGCCCTAGGAAAGTAACTTGTTCTAGCCAAAATTCACACTTGGACAATTTTGCAGACAAATTTCTTCTCCTTTAGTACCTGAAGTACCATACCCAGATGTCGTTCATGTTCACTTCTGTTGGGAGAATAAACTAGTATATCATCTATAAGATCCATTACAAAGCTATCCAGAAATGGTTGAAAGATCCTATTCATCAGATCCATAAAGACCGTTGGTGCGTTTATTAATCCAAATGGCATAACAACAAACTTGTAATGACCATACCTTGTTCAAAATGTTGTTTTGAGTATGTCATCACTCTTCACTCTCAATTGATGGTATCCCGACCTGAGATCGATCTTAGAAAATATTTGTGCCCCTTTTAACTGATCAAACATGTCATCGATTCTAGGCAATGGATATTTGTTCTTTCTTTATAGTCATATGAATCAATTGTCTATAATTGATGTATAATCTCATCGACCCATCCTTCTTCTTCACAAATAGAACCGGCACACCCCAAGGTGATACAGTGGGTCTAATGTAACCTTGGTCTAGTAATTCTTGCAATTGTTTCTTAAGTTCTTGAAATTCTGCGGGCACCATTTTGTATGAGTCTTAAAAATAAGAGCAATTCCTGGAACTAGATTATAATAGAGAATTCAATCTCCCTCTCTGGTGGCAATTCTGGTAACTAATCTTGAAACACATCTGAGAAATCCTTTACTACAGGAATCTCCCCAAACCCAACCTCTTTGGTTCTCCTACTACATTTGCCAGAAAAGCTGGATATCCTCTTTGGATTAAGCGATCAGCCTTAACAGCCGATATGAAATGAGGTAGGTAGTTCTCCCTGATTACCTCAAAACAAATTGAGGATTGATGTGGAATGTTAAAGGTAACAACCTTAGTAAAACAGTCCACATTTGTAAGATGGGCTGACAACCAGTCCATGCCCAAGATGATATCAAAATCCTTGAACTCCACGTAGATTAAATCTACCAATAACTTCTTACCCTCGACTTCCACTATACATGATCTATATATAGCATCAATGATCAATGAATCCCCAATAGGTGTAACTACTGTTAAAACAAACTCTAGGCGATCAAGTTCCACTCCTAGCTTATCAATGAATTGCGAAGATACAAAAGAATGCGTGGATCCCAAATCAATTAACACATTTGCAGAATGCTGACAAATAACAAGTGTACCTCTAATCACCGAAGGAGATGCCTAGGCATCCTCTTGTGTGAGAGCGTACTCTCCCTTGCACCCTAGGCCTCTGCCCCACTGTACTCTGCCTCTGCTGGTACTGAGGCTATTGTATTTGCGGTTGTGGTTGTTGTCGTGGCAGCTGTGACTAAAATGGTTGTTGTGGATGTGGCAACTGTTGTCGTCTTACCATCATAGGACAATCTTTGACTACATGGCCAAATTGACCACATCTGAAACAAGCTCCAACAATTGCTCGGCAGGGTCCAGCATGAAACTTCCCGCACCTTCTACAAGCCCGTAATGCATGTCCTCGTGGTATCATATCCATCCTGGGCCTCTTCTCTCATCTACTCATATCTACTCCCTTCTGAACAATCGTTGAGGTAGATCCACTGCTTCTCTTCAGATCCATCATTCTCAGAAATTCCATGCAATCCCTCTTAGCAATCTGTGCTCTGTCCACCAACTTCGCATAAGTTCTTAACTTCAAGGTAGAAAGCTTTGATTTGATCACTGGTTTTAATCCTCTCTCAAATTTATTTGCTGTATCAATCTCATTTTCCACCATTCGTGGAGCAAAACGAGACAATTCAGCAAACTTTGCCTCGTATTGCACCACCGTCATGGTGCCCTGAACTTACTGAAGGAACTCCATCTTCTTCTGATTCCGAATCGAGTATGGAAAATATTTCTCATAAAAGACATGCAAAAATCCATCCCAAGTCCTCAATGCATCTCCCACTCTCTTGACCATCCTCCACCAATGTTCTGCCTCACCCTCGATCATAAACGTGGCCAATGCTACCCTCTTGTCCGCCGGACACTTCATCACCTCGAGAATCTTCTCAATATTCATTACCCAGTTTTCAGCCTCTAATGGGTCAGGTAGTCCACGAAAAACAGGTGGAGTGAGTTTCTTGAAATGTTCCACTAGGGGATTACGAGGGTTCCCTTCAAGCCGGTGCACGTGCTCCATGTTCTGTTGTGCTTGAGGCTATAGGATAGCATTCTGATGGACTTGTTGCTGCAGTATTGTGTTCTGTTGTATTTGTTGCTGCAAGACTGCAGACATACTCTCAATGGCCCCCTAGCAATCTTATCCTCCCTCTCATCATCCAACTCTCTAGTATTATCAATAGGGGTAGAGGCTCTCCGTCGATACATCTTTCTTCCTAACATAAATAAAACAACATTCCAGGACATAGTCAATCCTAGGACTATAATTCTAAGTCTAGCCAAATACTTCGAAACTTAACCTAATGTTCTGATCCCACAACTGTCACGACCCGGGACGTACGGACTTATTTTGCCAATTCCCGATTCGCGACTATCGTGTGTAACCACACAGTTCATGGTTAATTAAAAACTAATCACGTCTGCAATAGTTCTATCAGAGTAATTTATAGCAAAAGAACCTCAAACAAACTATACATTAACTTAGAACTTAATGTACACATATACCTACAGGAAATAGCAAAAGAATTGTTACACACACTATACAAACTTTTTCTACAACACCCTCTCTCTCAGAGTAAGCAAACGTAATCTTCCTTTCTGCTCTCTAAGATCTCCGCCCCTAGCTGACTTTCTAGCTAATCATCCTCTCCAACTACCTCCCCTTCAGTGTCAGACTCTAAAACATTTCAGAAAACATTTTAATGAAATAAATTCCCAGCAAGTAATAATTAGTGAAAACAAAACTATACGAGAAATTATGCTATTCGAAACAATAGTTACAAATCACAATTTTAAACGTAACGGAAATAAACAATATGCAGTATGAAGCATTCTAAAAATCAAGCATGACATTTTAACTGAAATATAAATAAAATAACCAAAACACACATATAGATGTTCAAGTTGGCACGGACACCTTGGTGCCTTCCCATAGTAGCTGGCTGGCACTAGGGCACAGCTCACCGGCACAAGGCTCATGGAAAATTCAACTTACTATAGGAAATTAAATATACAAAAGTCACTCTGATGTCATGACCGGGCTAGGACTCATGACCATCAGTAGATACTGAATAGATTCCACATTGATCAGATGGAATAAATCAGTCACTTGCAAGGACTCCAGAATGTCACTCGTCAGCCGACATCCAAATGAAACACCATAAACTCGTTATACATTTCACAATTACATAGCGTGGATGTAGTAACCATCCAATGGCCTACACCCACATATTGGCACAAAGCCACGGGCATATTACCCAACATAGCACACAACTCATACGTATGCAAATCATGCATATTATACTGAGACCGTCAAACCTAAGAAAACGTAGTTTTGTAAAAAAGTCGTCGATAGCTTTAATGAGCCAAGGGGCTCCCTCGTATAACTGATGGTCCCAGAAACTCATAAATATAATTTTTATAGTAAATTTCAAATCTGAACGGTAAATCAGAATTATAATATTTAGGGAAATCATCAAATCTGAACTACAATTCAAAATTATAGTATTTAGGAAAATCATCAAATCTGAACTACAATTTAGAATTATAGTATTCAGGAAAATCATCAAATCTGAACTACAATTCAGAATTATAATATTTAGGGAAAGCATCAAATCTGAACTACAATTCAGAATTACAGTATTTAGGGAAGACATCAAATCTGAAATGAAATATCAGAATTATAATATTTGTGGAAAACATCAAATTTGAACTTCCAAAACAGAATTATAGCTTTGTACAACAACTTCAAATCTGAACTTAAAAATAGAAGATATAATTGCAACTAATCTAAGCATAAAAATATATTCTAAACCCTATTAATTTTATTCTTTCAATTCCAAAAAATGTACCTAATATTATGACTTACAGATTTAGGCTAAATCCTACTTCGGGTTTCCTTCACCATCTTCTTCTTCTTCTTCTTCTTCTTCTTCTTCTTCTTCTTCTTCTTCTTCTTCTGCATTTTTTCTCCTATCTAATTAGTTTCTACTACTATTAGAACTAATCCAACTTAAGTATTTTTATACATATTCACTTAATAGTTTAATTAGTCTTATTAACTGTTTACTAATTAGATACTTAGGTGTAATTTTACTTAATTTATTTTAATTGGAGTTAGTCTCCAATTAATCGTCATTAACACATGTCCTCATTCTACCACCATCAATGCCATATGCCATCATTTAGGTCTTGTACCTTTTGACTCACATTAGATGGCATTTCTGAATTTTTCATATTACAAGTTTAACCTTCCTTAATTACTTAGTTACAAGAATAGCATTTCATTTATTTCCCTCTATATCCTTTAGTTACCATATAGCTCACCTCTAGGCTCGTAATGCATACTCACCAATCACATGTGCTCTTCATCATGCTTGGTGTGTAATTAGACTTGAGAATTACATGATAAAAATTGAAATTTAATTATTTAATTACTAATCACATATATACATTTATATGCATACTGATATATAAATATAGGTACATCCATCATCTATATTACCATTAGTGTAGATATTGGTTAGTATACAGTCACTGGCTAGTACTACATTACACATGTAATTATTAAGTTAATTATGATTAGCCTTTAAGTAAATTTCAATTCATTACACCGTTGCTACTGGATATGGGGATGATTCATATGCATACCCTCCTACTGCTCCAGTGGCTGTCACAGTCACTACTATGACAACCTATTGTCCCCAATACCCCCCCCCCCCACGCCTAGGGGGTATTGGTGTATATGACTCTTGAGGACTACCAGAGATATATCTCTCGGTACATGGAATGGTATCATCGGATGATGTCCTGGACCTAGTATTGCAACTAACTACGTGGAGCAAATGTATTATAATGGAGGATAAAGCAAAAACGAAGATGCTGATGCTGATGAGCATGTTCGTCATTCGCTCTGGATATGAGTGGCCCATACATGCAGACTTAAGATTGATGGCACTTGATTTCTAGTTTTATGCAACTTTTAGTTTGAGTTGCATTCACTTTTAGTTTGATCATTGATGGCATTTCCATTTTGTTATTGAGTTATCCTTTTAACTTTTCCAATTGAGATGACATATGTGTCATTTACTATGTTGGCATTTATATGTTCTTATTTTTTAGCATACGTGAAAATGTATGTGTTTATTGTTGTTTAATTAGATATAGTATCTTTTTTACAGCTTACAAACCCGACAACGTGTAAGCTAACCCCCCCTCAAGTAATGACTTTTAATGTGTAGGCATTTTTTTTTTGCATTTTTTTGATGTATGTTGATGCATCTAGGTCATAATTAGGCTTATTCGAAGTTTGGGGGAAAAATCCATCAAATACCCTAGGATTCCCCACATTTCCCCTTGGTTTCCCTTTTTTGCCCCTGTTACCTGGGCTACCTGGTGAGATGCCAGGCGACATCGACATGGCAAACCTTGTAGAAAACAATTAATAGGCCTAGTGAGACATGTTTAAATCTAAAAATATGCCCTACCAGCATAAATGATATATTGATACTAAAATAAAATCCAATATCACTTTCAATATCCAAATGGCCAGGTATTTAACATCTTCCCTGGTTTGTATTTCCTTGTTCAACTGAAAATCATTAATATTAATTTCTATTCCAAAAGAAGTATCAAAACAATCATATTGAATTCAAAAAGAACTTAAAGAGTAGGAAATTGAAGTCAATAGGGATTTCTTTCTTAAAAATTATAAAGATAAAGGATCCTCGAAGTTTGACTGGGAATGATGCTTCTTAGTGAAGTCCTTTAATAGGAAGTTTAGTGATTTTGAATGAGATGGAATCAATGCAAGGCAACCATGTCCCTCCAAGTGTGGAAGCTTCGTAAGGACCATAGTTGTCAAAACACCTAGATTAGACTAGGTGTCAAACCTACATGCACCTAGGAATGATGCTAAACCTTCTTGGCATAAAGCCAAACTGATTTTCTAACACATTATTTTTCTTAATATTTTCCCCACTTTTTCAATACTTTCACCGTGACTCAAAAGCTTAATTCCATAATAATCAGTACAATTTGAGATCACCTTTGCTCTTATAAATAGATATTAAAATGCTTCTCCTCCAAGCATTTGGCATTTCCTAGTTCTCAAAACTCTATCAAATGATTTTCTCAACCAAGATACACCAATCTCTGCCATGCAGTTCCCCACTTCAATTGGAAGAACATCCTATCCAGAACCTTTCTTACTTTCATCTTAGCTAAAGCCCCTTAACTTCAATTACCCTAATCCCTTGAACATGGTAACGTTCTTTTGTATCCCCAATGCTCACATCTTTACCTAATCTAAAGCTCTCTATACCACCATTCTATAATTTTTAAAAATATTTTCTCCAATTTTCTTTAATCTCGTCAGGCTTTATTAAGATTCTCTAGCCTTTGGTATTAATGCATGTAATGCGATCAAGATCTCTTGTTTCCTTTTCTCTAAATTGTAAGCTTATAGGCATGATTCTGACCACATTTCCCTCTATTGGATTTATTCATCAAAGAATTAAATATTTATAGCCATACATGAGCATTCGTGCTCACAGAATGTTACTTGCATTGTACTTTTCACACTTTTAAGGTATCAAAGAGTTGCTAAAGGAACCGCCTCAATGTCATTCGCAATGAACAGAAAAGAACAGCAAAAGAATGTGATAATCACATACTTGTGGTAAAATGAACGCATATATTTAAAGTTATTGGTTATGGAGAGAGCAAATGCAAATGAAGGAAATGCCCATGAACTACCAAAGTATTTGAGGATACTGATTGAAATTAAAGAGATTTGAACATGTGGACCAAACAAGTGCATAATGAGAATATACAAACATATATTTGGTCATATAGGGAAAAATAATAGATTTACTCAAGGAAATCAAAAGTCAGAAGTTGTAGCAGAATATCTGAAATATCAAATATTTGCTCAAACAATTTGGTTTGCTTCCCTAAAGAACTAATTAGAAGGGTGAAGCCCCAGACTTGTTTGCAAGCATATGGAGATTGCAAATAAAATGTGACATCACCCAAAAAGAAAAAACAAAGTTATAGTATGTAAATCCAATTAATGAAGTAGGAACTGAGCATACTGGCTTAAAGTTCTCATGATTGCAAGTTGGGTAGTGGTCACTACCAACTACTCCTTGAGACCGCCAATATACCCGACAAAATGCTCTATCACATCCTAAACCTGCAAGAGAGGTGGAGAAATGTGACAATGCTTGCAAGTGCAGAAAAACTATTTGATAACCACATCTAGAATGTAACTTAAACATTAATCAAATTACATCCAAACTATCAGTAAAATAATATATTTAATAATTTGAAATACATGATACTACGACAAGCCAAAAAAATGATTTCAAAACAGGAAACATGTATAGCAATACTAATAGTGCTGATGGTTCAAGCACTTACAGTGCTGTGGAACATTAATATCAGTTCGGGATGGCATCATTCCCCCACATGCTTGACATTGTAGATGAGCAGTGGCCTGGTTGCAATGGAACCCGCCAAAGTCATCTCCTGTATGTAGTGCATGAATAGTTTGAATTATTAAAGTTAATATTTAACAAATAACATATGTGAAAAAATACATATATTGAGTGAAGACCATGGAACAAACTGTACTTATTAACGTCAGGTATTTTCAATGATTCAAAGAGCATTCACCAGCTAGGCCACTATATGAATCCATAACTAAACAGTACCATTAATCAGGATGAAAAAAATTAAAAATAACAACCTATAAGCGAAAAGAATGAATTCCTATGCACAAATCAAGTCTCAAGAGTAATTATTTGTTCAGAAACCAAGTGAAATTCATACGGATCTGTATCATGTGGGTTTTTAAACAAGGTTTTAGACTTTGGATCATGGTAGTAGAGGTAATTCATGGAAGCTTAAGGAACTACTACAAAGATTATGAAAGATCAATTACTTTTTGAAAAATTCAAATTACAGGATGAAACATTAGGAAATGATAAAATAAGGATACACACTCATAAAAACCCTTTCTGCAACAATAAAAGCAAGAGTTCACAACTAGAAATGTGAGACAACTTATACTGCAGCACATGACTGGAAAGGATAAAATGCAACTATTAATCACATCACGTTGTTTCCTTAATTACTTCTTTCATTGGAACATATTAAGAAATTATAAAGAAAAGACACCACAATGATAAACTATTGATTGGACAAACCTCTGAGGTTACTTAATGAAGGAGACTTCAACTTACTGATTCCAATGAAGAACACATTTGAATAGTTAATGTCTTTTCTCAAATCATTTAAGAAAAGTGGTCGCCTTTGAGAAAAATAACAAGTCAGAATTGGGAAAAGATATTTTAGAGTATTTAAAAGTGCGACTGAGGGGTGGTTGGGCTCACATTGAACACTGTGGATTGCAAGGCATCCACTTCTAGGAATCTAAATAAGAAACTGCCTTTCCTACTTCTGAAAAGCAGGTACCCATAGCAATCCAGCTGGTGGAATTGAATGCTGGAAAAACTGTTGGGGCATCTACATTTAAAATCCCTTAGTTGAGGAACATAAAGAAGTCAACGATAGATAAATTTAACCTAAGTAATGCCTGCTAAAGCAATTTGGTGTATTTCTTCTATAACTTAGGTAACATTATAAGTTAAACAATGAAATATAAATATAAAGGCCATATTCATATATCCCTTTCTTCTCCATTGGAATAAAAACTACTTCAACAGCATTAAGATGGTGATACATCCAACCACCTCTCATTCTCATTTATTTATTAAAAGAATACTACTTTTTTTTTTAAAGGAAAACCCCTTTTAACCGTAGTTAAAGAGGCACCCCAACGATGGGAGGGGGTTGAGGCAGGCCCCGACCTGTATATTAGAAATGAAGGACAAATAGAATCATTACATGGGGGGGCATAGAGAGCCTTACCCCAAGCCAAAGAAAAATGAAACTAAAAATAGATGTAAAAAGACACATCTATAATCTAACATAAGGAAGTCCTATCTTTTCCAACTGAATAATAGCTCTAAATCTTGAAGGAATAGAACTGCTACTCAAAAATCTAAGACTACAAAAAGAAGACCCATCTCGAGCCAAACTATCTGCAGCAGAATTTGCCTCTCTATACACATGTTTCACCGTGAAGGAAACCAAATCCAGAAGACACAGAATTTTCTTCCACCAATACAAGATATGTCGAGAAGGAGAAGAGCCATTAACAATCCAACCAACCGATATACTTGAATCAGATTCAATCTCAACTTGTTTCATTCCCAAATTGACATAAAGCTTAACCCCATCCAAAAGAGCACGAGTCTCAGCTTCATTGTTTGTACATTCACCATAAAATTGAGAGAACCCAGCAATGAAAGAACCAGCAGAATCCAGAATGAGACTCCCACCACCTCCATAGCCAGGATTACCCAAGCACGACCCAGCAATGTTTAACTTAACCCAACCATCCCTAGGCCGATGCCAACGCACAATCTTGGGTCTTTAAGGAATAACAACAATATCATCAACACCTAAAGAACCCAATAGATAACAAACTTTTTGGTTTTAAGAACCAAGATATCTCCCTTAACCAATTGCAAATTTTACTAATGATAAAGTCAACATCATGAACTCTATCTTCAAATCTTCTAGCATTCCATTCATTCCATAGTTCCCAAAGAATAAAAGAAGGCAAAATACCAGCAAATAAACCAACCTGAGATGAATAGGAAGCAATGCTAAACCAAGCATAACTAAAACCTTTGATAGCCAAAGGAAGAATAAGACCAAAGATATGAGAGAAATAACCCCATATACAAGTAGCGAGCGTAAGCAAAGAGATGATCCAACGATTCAATATCATTAGAAATAAAACAGTTGCATTTGGAAACCATCGGAAAGCCCAATAACTGAATAGCTGAGCCAACTGCAATTGCAAGATGAAAAATCTTCCAAACAAAAACAGAAATTTTTGTAGGAATAGCTCTGAACCAAATCCAGTTCCACCCTGTAAAAAGAGGTCTTTTTAGACGACAACTCTCGTAAGTTGATTTTGTAAATAAGCTGCTACCTTTGTTCAGCATCCAAACTAATTTATCCTTAGCAGAAGAAAGAACGATAGCATGCTCATCAATTTTATTCTGCAGAAAATCATACACATCAGAATCCAAGGAAGACGATAAAGACTCATCAACAATAAGATCTTGAACATGAAAAGAGAAAGGAAAATCATGACCGATGAACCTCTTGGAGAGAGCCCCACTGCGAAGCCAGTTATCATGATAAAAAGCAACCTCCATTTCTCCACAATTTAGAACAGCCAAAACAAATCCCAAGATTTTACGATATGTGAACCCTTAATATACTTGTCTTTCATAAAAGAAGTCTACATAGAATCAATAGAAAGAAGATTCCATAACTGCTTAAGACGAAAAGACTTTATAATACAAGAATGAGATCTAATGATTAGAACCCCCCCCCCCCCCCCGGCCGGCTAAACGATAACAAATAGCAATCCAAGAAACTCACTTCCTTTTATTTTTGCCTTCAAATTTACCCCCCAAAAAAAATTCAACTATCAAATTCTCAAAAAGCACCAAGATAGCTTTAGGAACATGAAGAGAAGACAACAAATAAATTGGCATACTAGCCAAAACATGTCCAATCAAAATAAGCTTCCATCAATGTTTTTGTGAAGTTCTTATTGATAATGGATGTATTCTCGAGAATCCGAGGGTTAAGACTGTTCACGAGGTTATTGTTCACGGCTACTATTCACGGGCACTATTCTAGGGTTTCGTGTATTTTCATGGCTGATGTGCAGCCCAGCCAGCGGTGGGAACCAGCAGTTGGAGGCACGCCGTCTAGTCCTCCCGCTCTTGTTCCTCCCTTTCTGGCGTCTACTTCACTGCCGACATCTCTCCACAAGCCTCGTATGCATCTAAAGTAAAGGCTATCCCTTCTCTTCCTTCATTTGACGTTGAAGCCCGCACTTCTTCTAAGGACGGGCATGTTTCCATTTCGCTTGCTCCTTAAGATCTGTCGAAATCTATTGAGTCGTTCAATAACATTTTGATCATGAAGTTTCCACAAGGTCATCTTTCAGTGCAAATCATTCGGGCTTCTGTTGAACAGACGTAAGGTTTTTGTGATCCATTCATTCTTGGTCTGCTGGATTATCTTCATATTATGCTGTGTTTATCGTCTGAGGTAGATTATCTTCATGCTTGGACGAGGTCTTCTCGTTTCATTAAAGGCTTTGTCTTTAGGTTATTTAAGTGGTTGCCTGTTTTTATCCGAAAGTGGAGTCTGGTTGCTCCAGTTTGGCTGAATTTCCCTTATCTGCCATTACATTTTTCAATCCTTTTTTAAAACGTATTGCGAATTCTCTAGGGCCATTTTTGAAAGCAGATTATGCTACGCTTCATTGACTCGTCCTAGTGTTGCAAAAGTTTGTATTGAGATGAATGTTTCTCAACCTTTGCCAGTGAAGATTTGGATTAATACAGGCAAAGACTCAGATTTTTGGAAGCAAATTGAGTATACAAAGCTTCCTCGATATTGTGTTCATTGTATGTTGCAAGGCCACTGTTTACAAAATTGCGAAAAGGCAAATTCGGAGAGCGAGAAACCTGCTGATGTTGGTTCTGTTGATTTGAATAGAAATGCATTGCGCAGAAGAAGAAAGAAGGATAGGTCGGAGGCTGGCAAAGCACCTAATGTCCAGCCTCCAATACAAGTTGAGAGTGTCATCTCGGAAAAAATTAGTTCAGATATTGTAGGGCCTTCTGAGATTAAGGGTAATCAAGCTGTTCAGCTTAATGCTCCGACGTTAGATGAAGTCTTTTCAGGTATGCCTGTGTTAGTTAATGAAGAAAGACACCATATTCAGGAAAATATTCCTGTCGTGGCTGAGATTCCGGTGGTTGATTCGGCGGTGGCTCCTATTGTTGATCCGATTGTGGTTACTTCGGTGGGGGTTAAGGGGAAGGCTACTCTTGTAGAGCCTCTTATTAATCTTACGGATGCTTCACCTAAGTTTCCTTTCAATTCGGTCAGCAAGGATAATTCTATGATAAGGTTTTTGACTGAAAATTTATCTTCTCATGTCGCTCCTGAGTATAGCAATGAGGAGGAAATTGAGGTAATTCCTATCCATGTCTCGGATTCAGAAATCTGAGTTGGTGGCCCTTCGGAGATGCAGAAATCAATTTCTGATCATCAGATTATTGAATCAGTAAAATCTGGTATGTGGAAAAAGTATAAGAGAAAAAACAAAGTATTCACATTGCATGGTGGTGTTATCACCCGTGCTGAATCAAAAGCAAAAACTTCTTTTGCTATACAATAAATAAAAACCTTTTGATTTGGAACGCTAGGGGGGTTGGAAATTCTATGACTATTGCTCATTTAAAAAAATTAGTCAAGAATAAAAAAGTTGGTATTCTTGCTGTTTTGGAACCGATGATGCAATGTTTTATGTCTCTTCTGAGTAGGTGGATTAACCTTGAATCTTATTTGTATAATGAGAACTGTAAGGAGAAGGTTTGGTTATTCTGGGATTCTAGTATGTTGTCCATGGTTTTAAATTTCGTTGGTGGTACGAAATCATGGTGTAATTCGCCAGATTTCCTACTTTACACCATCTCGGCTAAATGTCAGCGAAATGTCGGCGAAATCTGTCGATATGTCGGCGAGATGGTGTAATTTTGGCGAAATGATGATTTTTTATTTTTTTTGGAATGTAAAT